>JBBPBT010000152.1:10562869-10608099 GCA_037974875.1 Cicer bijugum | reverse complement strand
AAACTTTATTTTTTCAAAATTATTTGAATATCATTTTTTCATGGAACAAGTCCATAAAGGACAATTTAGCATATACAGTGATTTAGTATATGCATATTGATGAGTGTGGAAATACTTTTAATATCAAAATTATTTTAGTAAAAAAATAACATACTGAATAAATTTCATTAATCTTGATGATTTTTTGTTTTGTTTAATATATTACGACCAAAGTTTGGTCGGAGTCAACAATAAAATTTTAAAAAAATAGCACAAGTTAGTAACTAATGAGTGTGTAGCACATTAACAAGTATAAAAAGATCCCTCAACAAGAAAAGAAAGTACAACTACTACCTCTATCTTTTACAACCCATTTGAAAGTTATTTCTATTAATCCGCCTGTTGTAATTATTTGATAATATAAAAAATATTTATGTTGATAATATATAAATTAAATTTATTATAAATTAAAATGAAATTATTCTATAAAATAATTATTTTTAAATTGGGTTGATTATCATAAATAAAAACTTCTTGTATGATAAGATTTAGCGGTTATTAAAAGATTATGTTTACTTCTACTAGAAATCTTTATCTTATTAGTTTTCATAGCCATTTTATGCGCCATTATTTATTTATTTATAAAATACTAATGAGATGGACAATCAATACAAAAAGAGAAAGACATTATAATATAAATAATTATACATACACACTCTTAATTTTATACACTTATTTCTTAATACAGCGTATCTATTACATTATTATTTCTTTTTTCTTTTATTTATTTATTTATTTATTTTATCTCTTGTAGAAAATATCTATTGATAAATTTCATTCCCAATGATATAGACGATCCATCCAACCTTTAACAATTATTTATAGTCACAAACTATCTTCAGTACCTAATAGATCTACTTTTTCTACTAAAAAATTGAGTCACATAGTTAATATATTTCACTGATTTGTTAATAGAGAGTTAGAGGTGAGAATAAGTTAGGTTAAACTTTTAAAAATCTGAGTCTGACTTACGATTAACTTTTTAGGCTTGTTATCTATCATAAATATGACTTTTGTTTGAACTACCTTCAATTATAATTGTAAACAATAAACAATTAGGGTTTTAAGCTTTATATACTAACCTACAAAGATGAATCTCTCACTCTTTTAATAAAGTTTTGCTATTCTCTTGTCTGGGATATGAACATGGCTACACTTCTAAAAACTCTCAAGTGTAAGATGTCAGACTCTCTTCCAATCCGTACTTATTGTGGTATCTTTCCCTATAAACTTCGTGTTGATGATCAATTTGATATACAGACTGCATACAACACAACTTGTACACAAATTCTTTTAGCAGTTTCACTTGCTTTTGAGAATGCTTCGTGCCATATCAAGAATTGCTCTTTTTTTCTACCACACCATACTACAAGATGGTCTTGAAAGTTGGAACAGTCAACAAACATCTAGTTTCATTATCATCACATATCTCTTGGAACTATTTGAAAGTCAACAAACATCTAGTTTCATTATCTAGTTTCATTATCATCTACTTTAGTTCACACTACATTAATCTTGATGGGAAATTCAACAATAAATAACAATAACAACTCTAACAGAGCAATATGCAGCGGATAATCAATTTCCCAAACTTGCAAGAATCTGTGAGGAGCAATCAACAAATAATTACAACAAATAAAATCACCATCACAAAGGACACAATAATTTTTAACGTGGAAAAACCTTCTCAATGTGAGAAGTAAACAACCACGGAACCAAGCCAGTAATAGAGCTCCACTATGATCAAAATATGGGTACAAGAGAGTTTCAAATATGGCACAAATTCGTGCTCAATAACCAGCCAAAAAACAGCAAGGTAACCAGCACAATAATCAACCAAAACAATGAGAAAACAAGCATGAAATTGAGAACAAAGTTCATCAAAAACCAAGAAAAACTGCTGCTGTCCGAGTTCGATGAGTCACGAACCTGCTGTCCAAATTTCAGCCCGATCCGACGGTGAACGAAGGAGAAATCGCGAATCTAGTACAGCTGCTCTGTTTTATGCAAAAATAGGGTTTTGCTCTTTCTCTCTCACTTTTCTCTTTGCCTCTCTCTCTGAATTCAGCTCTCTCTAGCCCTCTAAGCTGACCTCTCTCCACTTGGTTAAGTGAGACTCATGGGCTTGCACATATTGGGCCTTTCTCCACATAGGAAGGGAGCCCAAAACCCAACATATCTCCCCCTCACAACTATGTGGAGGTGACCGCCAAATCGGCGATCTCACAACAAGTTTCAAACTTGCTTCTCGGTAATGCCTTGGTCATCATATCAGCACCATTATCATATGTATGAACCTTGGCCAATTCCAACAACCCAGCATCCAAAGCATCACGTATCCAATGATACCTAACATCAATGTGCTTGGACCTAGAATGAAAGGTTGAATTCTTACCAAGATGAATTGCACTTTGACTATCACAAAATAGCAAGTACTTATCTTGAACAAAACCAAGCTCCTACAAGAATTTCTTCAATCATAACAATTCCTTGCATGCTTCTGTAATGGCAATGAACTCTGCCTCAGTAGTGGACAATGCAACACACCTCTGCAATCTAGATTGCCATGCCACAACTCCCCCTGCAAACTTAATCAAGTAGCCTGAAGTAGACTTTCTGGAATCAATGTCTCCAGCCATATCAGAATCAATATATCCCACAAGAGTAGGCTTATATATCACCTCCAAAACAAAGCCTCAAACTGGTAGTATCACGAAGATACCTCAAAATCCATTTCACAACATTCCAATGCTCTCTACCTGGATTAGACAGAAATCTACTAACTGTACCAACAACATGTGCAATATCAGGCCTTGTACACACCATTGCATACATTAAACTACCCACAACAGATGCATAAGGAACTCGTTGCCTTTAACAAGAAAACCATCAGGTTGCTTCAAACCATATAGACTCTTTCTGAGCCTACACAAATAGTCTTCCTTGCCTTTAACAAGAAAACCATCAGGTTGCTTCATGTAAATCTCTTCCTCCAAATCACCATGAAGGAAAGCAGTTTTTACATCCATTTGCTCTACCTCCAAATCAAGAGTAGCAGCCAAACTCAACACAGTTCTAATGGATGACATCTTCACCACAGGAGAAAAAATCTCATTGAAATCAACACCCTTTCTCTGTCTGAAACCTTTCACAACCAATCTGGCTTTATATCTTGGAGATGTAGAATTGCTTTCTTGCTTCACTCTGAAGATCCACCTGTTTTCCAAAGCCTTCTTTCCCTTAGGTAGTTTCACCAAATCAAAAGTGTGATTATCATGCAAAGACTTCATTTCATCTTACATAGCATCCAGCCACTTCTTCTTTTCATCACTCTCCATGGCTTCATCATAACATTCTTGTTCACCTCCATCAGTCAAGGTAACATAGTCATCAGAAGGATACTTAGTGGATGGTTTCCTCTGCCTAGTAGACCTCCAAACTTGAGCTTGAGGTGGTTCAGGAGCATCACCAAGATCCTCATCTTGTGACATCTCATGTTCTTCTTCAACATCATCATTAGGAACATCAAAATCATCTCCAAGCTGCTGATCACCAACATCACCATGTTGCTCATCATTCTGAACATTATTTTCAGCAGTATCCAGATCATGTATAGGCATCCGAACTGGATCAACATTAGACAAACCATTATCAATCTCAGGTGTAGTCTTCTCCATCTTATCAATGTCTTCAATGGTTTGGTCTTCCATGAACTTCACATCACGGCTTCTAACAGCTTTCTTCTCAACTGGATCAAACAGCTTGTAGCCAAATTCATCCTAACCATAACCGATAAAGATGCACTGTCTTGTCTTCGCATCCAACTTGCATCTCTCATCCTTTGGAACATGCACATATGCTTTACAACCGAAGACACGCAAATTATCATACTTGACATTCTTGCCAAACCAAATCTTGTCGGGCACCTCAGCATTCAAAGCAACTACAGGACTTAGATTAATAACATGCACTGCCGTGTACAATGCTTCACCCCAGAAATGCTTAGGCAACTTTGATTCAGAAAGCATACACCTAGCTCTTTCAATCAATGTCTTGTTCATTCTCTCTACTAAACCATTCAGCTGAGGAGTTTTAGGAGGAGTCTTTTCATGTCTGATACCGTGCTGCTTGCAATAAACATCAAATGGTCTACAATACTCACCACCATTGTCAGTACGAATGCATTTCAACTTCTTGCCTGACTGTCTCTCCACCATAACATGAAACTCTTTGAATTTCTCCAGAACTTCGTCTTTTGTCTTCAAAGCATAGACCCAAAGCTTCCTGGAACAATCATCAATAAAAGTAACAAAGTAAAGTGCACCACTAAATGACTTTACCTACAACGGGCCACAAACATCAAAATACCCCAATTCAAGCAACTCTGACTTCCTTGAGGAAGGATGTTTCTTGAAGGATACTCTAGTCTGCTTACCAGCCATGCAATGAGAACATTTCTCCAACTCTGCACTCTTTAATCACAGAAGTACATCCTTTTTAACTAAACAATTCAGCCCCTTTTCACTGATATGACTAAGCCTGCGGTGCCACAAAGAAGCCTCCATATCCATGGCATTAACACTGTCTTTAGCAACCAATGCTTTAGTCCAATACAATTTTTTAATTTTCTCCCCTCTGGCCACAACTAAGTTACCTCTGGTGAGTTTCCATTTTCCTGAACCAAAGTGATTATCATAACCACCATCATCAAGCATCTGCACAGAGATCAAATTAAAGCGAACATCTGGAGCATGTTTGACTCCTCTAAGCAACAACTGCACTCCCATGTTGGTCTGCAAACAAACATCACCAATACCAACTACCTTGGACACACCATCATTACCCATCTTCAACACTCCAAAGTCACCAGAAGTGTAAGATGTGAAGAACTCCTTCTTTGGTGTAACATGCAGTGTAGCACCACTATCAATAATCCACATGCGCTCATCTGATACAAGATTGACTGAGTCATAGTCACGGAGAATAATCAGATCATCACAAGTAGCAGTAGTAACACGGTCATCATCATCATGATTCTTATCTCTCTACTTACTGTTATTGTTTTTGCTCTCCCTTTTCCATATGAAACAGTTCCTCTGTATATGCCCCATTTTGTGACAATAATTGAACTCCACATTCTTGTGTCTGGACTTGGACTTACTTCTATTGTTCTCTCTACTCACACTTCTGATATTTTGTCTATTCCCTTTCGGTTCCTTTCTTTGACTTCGACCCCTGTTCTCAATGACAAGTACCTCGGAATGAGATGAAGTACCTTGCGCCTTCCTTCTCATCTCCTCATTAAGAATACTTCCCTTTACACTTTGCATAGAGACAACACCATCAGAAGCTGAGTTTGTAATTGAAACCCGAAAAGTTTCCCAAGAATTTGGTAGAGTATTCAGTAGCCATAGTCCCAACACTTCATCGTCAAATTTGATACCCATACCTGATAATTGATCTAGGAGCCCTTGAAAATCATTTAAGTGATCTGAAATGGAAGTCCCCTCCTTGTACCTCAAATTCATCAAGGAGTTCAACAAATACAACTTATTATTCCCTGATTTAGAAGCATACAAAGATTCAATCTTCTTCCACAAGGATCTTGCATGTTCCTCATTAGCAATGTGATTATAAACATTGTCTTCTACATATTGCCGAATAAAACCACAGACCTGCTGATGTTCAAAACTCCAATCCTCATCAATCTTGGATTCTGGCTTCTCACTAGCAAACACAGGAAGATGCAAATTCTTCACAAATAATAGATCCTTCATTTTCCCCTTCCATAAGTGATAATTAGTGCCATTCAAACAAATCATTCTATTTGTATTTGCCTCCATCATTCAAACAAGGCCAACAACCCCTTAACCAAAGAGCTCTGATGCCACTCTGAGGAGAAATTCAACAACAAATAACAATAACAACTCTAACAGAGCAATATGCAGCGGATAATCAATTTCCCAAACTTGCAAGAATCTGTGAGGAGCAATCAACAAATAATTACAGCAAATAAAATCACCATCACAAAGGACACAATAATTTTTAACGTGGAAAAACCTTCTCAATGTGAGAAGTAAACAACCACGGGACCAAGCCAGTAATAGAGCTCCACTATGATCAAAATATGGGTACAAGAGAGTTTCAAATATGGCACAAATTTGTGCTCAATAACCAGCCAAAAAACAGCAAGGTAACCAGCACAACAATCAGCCAAAACAATGAGAAAACAAACATGAAATTGAGAACAAAGTTCAGCTAAAAACCAGGAAAAAATGCTACTGTCCGAGTTCGATTTCTCCCACCTCAGATCTCTGATCGACGATCCAAACGGTCAGAATGAAGTACCATGAGTCACGAACCTGCTGTCCAAATTTCAGCCCGATCCGACGGTGAACGAAGGAGAAATCGTGAATCTAGTACAGATGCTCTGTTTTATGCGAAAATAGGGTTTTGCTCTTTTTCTCTCACTTTTCTCTTTGTCTCTCTCTCTTAGGCATGGCAACGGAGCGGGGCGGGAGCGGATTTCACCTCCTCCACTCCCACACCCGACTAATCGGGGAAAACCCGCACCCGCCCCCGTTACATAGCGGATGTAGAATTTAGACAATCATCCGCGCCCGTAACGGGTCTCGGGTTTCCTCGCCCGCACCCGCACCCACTCATATATATATAATTAAAAATTTAAAAATTTTATTTATTATAATAATATAATAATTATTAAACAATAATAAAATTAAAAAAATATTTTATATAGAGATAAAATTATAATTTTTAATATTTCAAAAAAATATTAAATATATTAAATATGTATATGTATATAAAATTTAAAAATTATAATAATAATAATAATACTTGTGGGGCGGGTTCGGGTGTGGGGTGGATATCATCACCCCAAACTCGCCTCCGCCCTCGAATTTTAATGTTTGGAAAATCCGCACCCGCATCCGCATCCAATTAAAGCGGTTTTCCCCGCCCAAATCAAACGGGTTTGGGTGGGTATCCGCGGATGCGGATTTTATTGCCATCCCTACTCTCTCTGAATTCAGCTCTCTCTAGCCCTCTAAGCTGACCTCTCTCCACTTGGTTAAGTGAGACTCATGGGCTTGTACATATTGGGCCTTTCTCCACATAGGAAGGGAGCCCAAAACCCAACAAATCTAACAACCACTTTCTTTTTGTGTTGCTCTGATAAACATAAATAGAAACTTTGTAAAAAACTTGAAAGCAAAAATAGCACATGACTGGCTGCGTTCATTCAATTCATGCTGGAAATCTATCATGCCATATAACATCACTCTTTATTAATTTTAGTCAAAGTATATATTCCTTTTTGAATTTGTAGTTTTTCTTCATATGTGTAAGTAATATGATAATGTCCTCCTCACCTTGTAGCTTTTTCACTCACAGAAAAATAATATTATTTGTTATTTACTTTCAATTTCAGGTTTACTTAAGTCAGAAGGAAAAGGAAGGGAAAAGAGAATCAATGGAAGTTGTAAAATTAATAGTTGAAAAAGTAGCAGATTACACGGTGGTTCCTATTGGACGTCAAGCAGGTTATTTGATATTCTACAACAAGAATTTGAAGGAGTTAGCTGATGAAGTAAAGGACCTGAATGGTGCAAGAGAAAGTATAATCCATTCGGTGGAAGAAGAAAGGAGATGTGGTAAAGAAATTGAAATAGATGTGGTAAATTGGTTGGAGGAAGTGAATGAGATAATTGAAAAAGCAAACCGACTTCAAGAAGAGTCTCTTCATGCCAATGTCAGGTGCTCAAATTTTATTTTGCGTCAACAACTAAGTAGGAAGGCCATAAAGATTACAAAAGCTGTTGGTCAACTACAAGGAAAAAAGAAGTTTGATAGAATTGGTTACCGTCCTATAATCCTAGATGATGTTTCTGAAACAAGAGTTGGTGAAAATTCTGAGACAAGGAAGTTATTTAAGGAGAAGGTTGTTAATGCTCTAAAAGACTTTAATTCTAGTAACATTGGAGTGTAAGGGGTAAGTTGGGTGGGTAAGACCACTCTGGTGGAGGAAGTTGATAAAACAGCCAAACAACAAAAAAAAATGTTCGATGAAGTTGTTATCACACACGTATCAAAAAATCCAAACATCAAAAGAATTCAAGGGGAGATTGCAGACTTGTTGCGTTTGCTATTTGATGAGGAGACTATTGCTGGTAGAGCACAACGTCTACGACAGAGAATCAAGATGGAGAAAAATATACTTATCATTTTAGATGATGTATGGAACATACTTGATTTGAAGAAAGTGGGAATTCCAACATAAAATGAACATAATGGTTGCAAATTGCTTATAACTTCTAGAAATCAAGATGTGTTGTTGCAAATGGATGTTCTAAAGGATTTTACATTTAGACTTGAACCTCTAAGTGAAATAGAGACATGGAGTTTGTTTCAATTTATGGTCGGGGATGTAGTTAAAGATGTGAAATTGAAAGATGTAGCAATTCAAGTTGCACAAAAGTGTGCAGGTTTACCTCTTAGCATAGTGACGGTAGCGCGTGCATTGAGAAATAAGAGGGATGTAGAATCTTGGAGAGATGCATATTAAGACAATTACAAAGTAATTATCATGGGGACGCATTAACTTATTCTACTTTGTAATTGGACAATTACAAAGTAGTTATTGCTTTTTGCTTTAATGATAGGTGTTGATGCAGAGGAAATTTTGAATTTAGTAATAGGTTTGAACATATTCAAGCATATTAATACCATTGATGATGCAAGAAATAGAATTTACAACATAATAGAATCTTTGAAGGCAACTTGTTTATTGCTTGAAGGTAGTAGTAAAACAAGTAGAGGAAAGATTGAAATGAATGATTTTGTTCGTGATGTTGCTATCTACATAGCACGCAGGGATAAACTTGTATTTTTAAGGAAATCTCAGGATGAAACAAAATGGCCAACACATGATACATTAAAGAGGTGTTCACATATCATCTTATATGGGTGTCATACTCACGAGCTTCCTCAAACGGTAGATGTTCCGAACCTCAAGCTTTTCTTTTTAGGGAGTGGAGATCGTTCTATGGAAATACTAGAAACCTTTTTTGAAGGGATGACAAACCTTAAAGTCCTAGGTTTAACATGCTTCAACTTCTCTTCATTGCCTACTTCGTTTCGGACCCTAACCAACCTTCACACTTTGATTTTGGATAATTGCATTTTGGAAAACATGGATGCAATAGAAGCTCTGACAAATTTAGAAATTCTCCACCTTTGGAAATCATCGATGATCAAGCTGCCAAGTGAAATAGGGCAATTGACTAAACTTAGAATGCTTTATTTGCAAGATTCAGGAATAGAAGTGATCCCACCCAACATCATATCAAGATTGACTAAATTGGAGTAGTTGTACATGGGAAATACTAGTATTAATTGGGAAGATGTGAATTCAACATTTGTTCATAGCAAAAATGCTAGTATTGATGAGCTTCAAAAACTATCCAACTTAACAACTCTAGAATTACAAATTCGTGAGACATGGATGTTGCCAAGGGACATGCAATTGATGTTTGAGAAGCTTACAAGATATAAAATAACTATTGGAGATGTATGGGAATGGTCCAACATTAGGGAGGATGGAATCTTAAAAATATTGATGCTCAAACTTGGTGGTACCAATATACATTTAGAGCATGGAATTAAAGCATTGATTAAAGGGGTTGAGATTTTGTGTTTGGATGAAGTAGATGGTATTCAAAATATGCTTTATCAACTTAATGGGGAAGGATTTCCATTGTTGAAGCATCTCCATATTCAAAATAATGCAAACATCAAGCACATTGTTGACACTAAGGAAATGAATCAAATCCATGTTTCTTTTCTCATATTGGAAACTTAGAACTTTATAATCTTAAAAACTTGGAGCATATTTGCTATGGTCCAGTTGCTAGTACTTCTTTCGAAAACCTTAGTGTTATTAAAGTTAAAAATTGCATTCAGTTAAAATATCTTTTCTCCTTTTCAATGGTTAAAATACTTTCCTATCTTTCCAAAATACAAGTTTGTCAATGCAATTCTATGAAGGAGATAGTGCTCGGAGACAACAACTGTTCAAGTGCAAATAATCATGATATAATTGATCAAAATATTGAGTTTCTTTCATTACGTTCTTTGACTTTGGAACACTTGGAGAAACTTAATAATTTCTTCTCTTATGAGTTAACTTCTTCTAGAAGTAAGCAAAAATATCAAACATCATATTCCTATGTTTCAAAACCATTTTTCAGTGGTCATGTTTTTGATTCTATGTTTGTTTAGCTACAAATGATAGAATTTTTAATTTACCATATGCACAATTCACTAAATAAACAATTTAGTCAAAAACAATAAATAAACAATTTTTTGCTACAAAAATAAGTAATCATTTTAATGGATTTTTCTTTTGCATAAAATCATGGACATTTAAACAAACAAAATATATATTATTTTTTTTAAGGAAATTTAAACAAGCAAAATATAAAATGTGAAATACTTGCTCTTTATACATGGAAATATAATTTCGGAAGATATCCTGTGATTATAGTTAAAACGAATTTGGTATTGAAGAAAAGGATGTGGATTATGAGGTATTCAGCATTCTCTCAACTAACAAAACACACTATATTTTCTTTTAGCATTTTCATAAGCTATGCATTTAAGGTTCTCTTCTCAGGTTAACGATACTTATCCATTTAGTTTAAGTTGTTAGAATGTTTTTTATTGTAAAACTTCTCTCTAAAATTTAAACGCAGTACATTTTATGAAAATATTTATTGTTTTTATTTTTTAAATTTTATGTTAATTTTACATGTTGATAAAAAATTGAGAGATTTTGTAAAAATAAAAATGTCAAAAAAAGTGTTTGTAAATGTTGAACAATTGTCTATATTCTTAAAAACAATAAAAATAATAAAAAAAATGTTTTTAATATTTTTATAAATGCATCTTTTTTATCTAATATTACATGATAACAATATTTCACCTAAAGAATCTTAATTTTATCACGATAAAAAGATGAAGTTGGAGGTAGAGTTATAACTATATACATGGAAGTATGTGTATTTATGAAGTACAACTGCTTCTTTCTTGTTAGTCTTTTCTTCTCTTTTAGGCCTTTTTTGACTTAAAATGACTCATCTAACTCGTTTTTCTTTCCTTTTAATTAAATAAGTGGTTTCCACAAATATTTAGTTTTTTTTCTTCTGATTTTATTTATGATTATATTGTTTGAGTGTGAAGTTATTTTGTTCATTGTTTTAGCGCAGCGTTTTGATTTCTCATCATATTACAACATTGTAATTAGTGTATATACAAAAGAAATATAATTAATAACCTCATTATTATCATTATTATAATTATTGAATTAATTGATACAATATACAATTTGAAGTGTATATATAAATATAGTAACAACCATCTAACTAACTATAAAGAAACAAACTACAATTATGTCTCTATCAACTTAACAATATAATTATGAAAGACTAATTAAAAAGTTAAACTAAGTATTATCTAATAAAATTAATTTTGTTTTAAGTTTGTATTTCGTGTGTATTTTGAAATATAGTAAATATTGTATGTTAAATATGGGATTTATATAACCTATCACTAAATTCAACTTTCTCTCAACCTTACAATAAAACTTGTCAACATTTGGTTGGATTGGTGATGTCAAAAACCACATATAATTGATATGAACAAATATCCATAAATATTTTTTTCGTAAATGAATGAGTTTAAAAATAGTATATATTGCATTAATTTTTATTGTCTAGATAGAATGGTAAAGAAATTCACTCATAATTAAGAGATATATAATAATATCGATATTTCTCAATATAGATCTTACATTATATTATTTTTTTAGAAATTGGAGGTTAAGTGACACGTATAGCGAGCTTTAAGCCAAGGTTGCAAGAATACTTCTTTCCACTTATGAAATAATACATTCCTACTTGTCTAAGTACCACATTCGTATACCCGGTTTTGTACACCAAGTAATTTTTCCCCCGTACAGTACACGAAGTATAGTCTCCCTTGTTTACTTCGTGCACCGATTCACTTCTATCGTACTTAAACACTGTAACGTATATAATTCATTTCAACATATTATTATTTCACATTATATAAGAAAACGCAAACATCAGTCATGAATGAAATTAGTTACCAATAGTATCGCCTATTAGGAAGTCGTGACTAGAGGCCCATCGGGTTAGTAACTCATAGGTGGGACTAGGGGTCTTTTCAATATAGGGCTTTGGTGATGGAATAACAACCTTCCAGCTCCAATTTTTACTGTCACCAACCACATATTCTCTTGATTCCGAACACAATAATAGAAGCCACATTGATAACATCAGAGTGAACCATTTTGGACAGTAATAATAACCCATTACTATTATTAATTGCTTAATTCCTCTCTTTCAAACTCACCACCGGATTCTGAGAGATTAAATAGGGTTCATCAAAACAATCCAAGCCCCTTCACGATTTCGAAGTAACATCCTTGCCTACCTGAGTTTTAAACAAATTGCACCTTTTTGTAACAAATTAATGCGGTATAATGTTATATATGAACTTCATTTTTACTCTTTTTTGTGGTAATAATTTTGATTCGTAGAGTTAATTTAAAATGTAGAGATGGTGTTTAGTTATTATAGCTGTTCATTTTGTGAGAGGTAAAGTGTTTATTCGGTCCAGAGTAGAGGCAGGATGTCACTTTATCTGCGATGCGTACAACACTTCAAGCATTTTTGTTGAAGCATAAATATATTATTCTGTGAATTTAAAAATTTGTTGAAGTCATATATTGGAAATAAATATTTTTTTGTAAATTTAAGTGGAAAGAAACTTGTTTTAAAATTTAAGTCTCACATTGAAAATAAATATTTTTTATAAATTCAAGTGGAAAGAAACATGTTTTTTAAATTCAAGTCCCACGTTGTAAATAAATTTTTTGAAATTCAACATTGAAAAACTCTCATATTTTGAGTAGTTTTCAACTATGTAAATATTAAAGTCCCATTGGATAGAAAAGTTTGCTTCCATAACTGGATAATAAGTTTCAAACTATTGTGCAAAGTACACCAAAGTTAATTTGCTAATTGTAGAAAATTTTCACTTCTTAAAACAAAATAATTCAGGTTTTTCCTAACAAACGAACCCCACCTCCGTATTTTTATTTAAAATGTACCACATTGTTCTTATCACTATAAATATTATTATTTAGTTAAAGTACCTTTTTCTCCCACGCACGTGCGCAAAACAAATATAATACATGCTACTCTTCGAGATCGTTAGTACCTAAATGTTGGTGTAAGGAGTTAATTCATCCCACAGAAAGATTAAACCAAATAATAAGTTAATAACCATAAAATATAAATTTAAAATCTTTTTGTAATAAAAGATTTAGAGAAATTGATTTTTTTTTAATAATTCACTAAGGTGTATCAAAAATAAAATGTATCTAAATAAATCAAGTAGGAAATGTTTGCAATCAAATAAAATTTAGAGAAAATAATTAGATCAAAATAAAATTGACAATCAAATGTTTGCAAGTTATGCATGCTCCTAAACATATATGATCCAGATATAGCTTGGCACTAAGGCGTCCATACATAAGTCACTCATACCAATGAAGAAAATTAAACCAGCCACTAAGGCATCCACAAAGATGCATATGGTATGTCATGACCATGATAATGATGCCCGAAATGTACAAATCACTAGCCAGTTAAGCAACCATGAAAAAAAGGGTCATAACACAAGGCGTTAAACATTTTCACTACAAACATATTTATCAACATATTTATCAAGGTATAAAAATAGAACTCTATAATTAAATTCATCAAGATAAATGTATTACTCAAAAGAAACAATCAAAACATTTTAGTTAATTTCTTTATGACGAAAATACATTCATCCTTTTTCTTTTAAGACATCCAGACATCATATCAATATCTTACGAACCGCTAATTTAATATCTAGTCTAACTTTACATGAGAAAATCCTTTATCTTGAGTGCTTTCCTTCCAAATGCCACTATATAGCCCTCGAAAATATCACCAAGATGAAGGAACGAAAGTTTAGAACTGCGATTAAAATGCGAGGGAATGTTGGGATGGTTATTTTAGTGGCTTAGAAAATATTTGAGATAAATATAATGTTGGTAATGGCGTGTGGGTGATTAGGACTTCCACAACAAGAAATATAGGATTTTGTGAGGGCCAAAAGCCCTCACAAAGGGCAAAAAACAGCCACAAAGGTGGCTTTTGTGAGGGCTTTTGGCAGCCACAAACAAGCTGGTCACAAAATTTTGTGAGGGCTTTTGCAGCCACAAAGGAGAGGCATTTGTGAGGGTTTTTGCAACCACAAAATCCTGCATTTGTGAGGGCATAGGCCGCCACAAAAGACAGGCTGACTGGATTTTGTGAGGGCTTTTGGCCGCCACAAAATCATGCTGACTGGATTTTGTGAGGGATTTTGGCCGCCACAAAATCTTGCTGACTGGACCTTTGTGAGGGCTTTAGGCCGCCACAAAATCTTGCTGACCGGATATTTGTGAGGGCTTTTGGCCGCCACAAATGCCAACGTAAAATATAAATTAATTTTTATTTTAATAATTATAATTAATATAATTAATATATTTAATATATTTTGTATTTAATATAATTAATATAATTAATATTATATATAATAAATTAATATAATTATAATTATAATTATAATTAATATGTTTATAAATTAATATTAAAATTTAAATTATAATTAAATTAAATTTGAAAGATTAATAATTAAATTATTTAAATTTAATATATATATATATATATATAATAAACTAATCTTAATATAATTAAAAATTTAAAATAAATTATTTAAATTAAAAATAAAGAATAATAATTAAATTATTTAAATAATAAAATATTAATTATAAAATATTTAAATTATTAAAAATATATTTAAATTATTAATAACAAAATATTTAAATATTTAAATTAATAATTATAATTAAACATTAATTTAAATTAATGTAAATTATAAATAAATTATAATTTAAATTAAAATTTAAATAAAATTAAATATTAAATATTAAAATTAAAATAAATATTATATATAAAAACATAATATTAATAATAATTAAAGCTAGCTATAGCAATCATGATAAAATCAAATAAAACATGCATTCTAAAATTACAAACCCAAAATTAATAAATAATGTCTTACAAAGTGGAAATTAATTAAACACACATTAATAATGTCATACAACCCAAAAATAAATTATGAAATTCTTCAAATGATCACATCAGTCCTCATAATAATTCGTCTGATCAGCTCCACTCCCACCATCATTATTTCCTGCATTCATACCCGACGAAAGAAGTCCTTCAAAAGTATTATGCATTTGTGTTGGAGGAGACATCATGCTTTGAAATTGAATTTCATCTTCAATGGCACCACCAGTAGTCGAAGGAGGAGCCCTAGCTGGATGAGGTTGATTTAAATCTAGTCTGATCAACCCAACTGTTGGCATAGTCAGTCGGTATGCAGTTTGATAATCTGGTTGAGGTTGAGGAAGTTGATGTGAAGATGATGGAGCATACTAATAATTATGAAAATATTGTTGTTGCTGAAATATTGGCGGCTGTTGTTGCTGGAAGGCAGAGTTCGAAGGATCCTGTTGCTGTTGTTGTTGGAAAGTTGGAGGCGGTTGATGCTGCTGGGAGTATTGGGAGTAACTCTGTTGCTGCTGGAAAATTGGTTGTTGGTGCAAGTACTGAGGCCGAGGCGGGAACTGCTGATGAAAGACAGGAGGAAATGAAAATTGTTGTTGTTGAAATTGTTGTTGCTGCTGAAACTGCTGCTGCTGCTCTTGAAACCTCTGTTTCCATTCCTCATTCAATTTATCAATTGCGGCTTTTATCAGCGGCTGTGTCCTTTCTTCTTGCTCACTTGCCCATTGCTCCTTTAACTGATCAATATTATCTATCGGCACCGGACGATGAGATCGATCCGTACTAGCATAAGAAGAAGACGTCTCAGTCTGAATATAGCCGGTTGGACCTTTCACAAAGGTTGATGATAAAGTACCGGCTCCCAGCACACGCCCTTTGTACTTGCCACCACTAATGTTCATAAAACTTGCGGTCTCATATTGTTTCCGCTGATCTGGAGTAGCTCGCATAGCAGGAGGAAGAGTAGCTTGATGATCATCCCATTCTTTCATGACATGTTCAAGTTGTTCCTATATTAAAAATCAAAAAATTAAAAATTAAATTATATAATAAGTAATATATAATAATTTAAAGATGTAAATATATAATAATCAATATATAATAATTACCTGAATCGTTTTTGATAACGAATCAGTATACTCATTTGTTTGAGGATTAACATGAAGATAGCGATGTATCTCAGCCTGAGTGACCTCCCTTCCAAGTTGCTTTTCCTAAAATATATATTAAAATAATGTCAAGTTTATGGTGAAATGTGATGATTAATTGAATAAAAATTAATATATATATATATATATATATATATATATATATATTATAAATAAATAATTAATTACCATATAATATTTAATTTCTCCAACAGACATGGAACCTCCCTTATGAGTACTAGTACCCCTCTTAGATGCTCTATTAATCTTTGCTTTTTCTCTCTTCTGTTTGTAAGCATCTGTGTTCCACTTACTCCACAAAGCAGTCCAAACATTTTCACCAATCCAATTAAGTCGTTTTTCTTCGCCCTTATTACGTGCGTAAGACAACATAGATGAGAGACGCTTTGAAAAGCGATGGTCAAATGAAGCCATAACTGCGACATCATGCTCTCTTTTCCAAGTATATTTAGTCTGTTGTTTGTTTAAATTTAAAAAATATTAAAAATATAATTCAATTAAACAATCAAATGTACGTATATATAATTAATTAATTAGTACTTAATAAAATAATGTAATCACTTACTTTAAAGCAATGTAGAAACTTATCAACTTCCCTAAATTGAGGTGTCTTATCCTCTTTAATCTCACCCCAAGACAACCATTGCTTTTTGTATTTCTCTTGTATCACTTCAGCAATTGCCTTTGCAGATGGTTTAAAAGGAAGATATCTTCATAATTTACATGCAAATTAAATATAAAAATTAATTAATAAAATAATGTAACATGAAATGCAATAATAAAATATTTAACAATCATAGTTTACATACCCATCTCCTTCTGGAATTATGACAATGCGGTTGTAGCAATCACTAGCACCACCATTATGCGGTTACATTATTTCATCTAACGTATAAGGCTCTACTAGGACCTCCGAATATACATGAATAGCTCCACCACTAGCACCAATGGTCGGCATCGGCATGAGAGATGGGTCATTAACAACACATGGTCTATCAACTTTTTTCTTACCACGTGATGTTCTGGATATTCCTTGTATTGCCGCCGTTCCTGGTCCTCCTGATCCTCCTGAACCTCCTGATCCTCCTACTCCCACTGAAGCCATGTCTCTCTCTCTCTCTCTCTATATATATATATATATATATACATCCATATCCATACATATATAATATAATATATGTGTGTATGTACAATTAACATAAGATTAATTATATGTAAATAATAAAGAAATAAAGAAATATACATAAATGCATAAATAAATAAATAAATAAATAAATAAATAAATAAATATATATATATATATATATATAAATAATGATATATCCATACATATATATAATAATGAAATATACATAAATATATTTTAACACTCACATAAATAAAGAAATATATAATATTATACATATCGATATCCATACAAATTATATATATATATATATATATATATATATATATATATATATATATATAATGCCTAATTAATTAATTGTCTTCGTCTTGGTCATCTTCATCATCAGTATATACATTTGATGAGTGAGTTAAGTCAATATTGGCTTCATCGTTCTCTAATTCATCTATTTCTTGTTCATCAACTTCTTCTCCAATGTGTGACTCATGACAAAGTTGACTAATAGTCTCATCTCCAATCACATGATCCAAATTTGACATTTCATCCATTTGAAATGCAACTTCTTCATTTTGACCTGCTTCAACTTCTTCTATTCCACTCGTTGGTCTTGTTTTGATTGCAGCACACCAACCTTGCTTGCTTCTGACAATTGATGGATAAGGAACATAATACACTTGTCTTACATTATGGGCCATGGAAAATGGATCAAACCGTGGATATCTTTTGCTCATTCGAATGTCTACAGTATTGGATATGAAATTGATTTTAGTTCCTCTGCTCGATGGATCAAACCACTTACAGTAAAACAACACCACTTTTTTCGCATAATCTAGGAACGTGTAGTCAATTTCATAAATATGCTCAATTATGCCATAGAAATCTTCTACTACACCACTATCAGAGACACTCTTCATACAAACTCCACTGTTAATTGTTTCTTTTCCTTCAGTCCAAGATTCAGTGTGAAATTTGTATCCATTGATGTAATAGGTGTGCCATTCTTTGAAACTTCTACTCGGGCCCATAGATAAGTGCCTTAAGTGGATGTTGATAGGAGTTTGTTCTTCCAGATGCACTTGTTGTTGAAACCATGATGGGAAATTTGAATGTATATCATCATATGATTGTCCCGTATTTAAAAATGCCCTGATCGATGACCATATATATATATGGTGAATATCAATTTAATCATATAATAAAATATAATTATTTAATAAGATCGGAGAGGAATTTGAAACTTACTCAATGTATGGTTTAACTTCAGTGCAGTTAATCAAAACGTGAACATGTACCGCATTAAATACTTTGTCGCTTGGCCAGAAAATCGGAAAATCCCTACCAGCATGATGACTAGACAAGCAAAAAACTGATAAAGCATGTGGATGACGTATAACACTATGAATAGCGTTTCTTCCGTTAACTGGTGACAATGTTTCATTGTTGAAATAATGAGAACAAAAGTGTGTTGTTTCACGGTGTAGGTAAGATGAACAAATTGATCCCTCAACTCTAGCTTTGTTTTTCACCGACCGTTTTGAATAACCCATGAACCTATAATATTACAGAGAGATGTATATAAGTTGAAGTATATTGAAATTAATTAAAGAGATGTGTGTATATATATCACCTTTCAAATGGATACATCCATCTATACTGAACTGGTCCACCAAGCCTAGCTTCACTTGCAAGATGCACTGAGAGATGCTCCATCGAATCAAAAAACCCAGGAGGAAATACTTTCTCCAACTTACATAGAATGATCGGAATGTCATTTTCCATCTTGATCAGATCTTTATCAATGAGTGTTGAAGAACACAAATTCTTGAAATATTGTCTCACTTCAATAAGTGGGTTCAATACATGTGTCGGTAAAGCACTAAAGGCAATAAGAAGTAAACACTCTAAAAATATATGACAATCATGACTTTTCATCCCATGCATCCTCCCATTTTCCACATCAGCACATCTTGCCAAATTCGAACAATAACCGTTAGGCGTCTTCAGCTCTTTGATCCAACGATAAACAGATTTGGCTTCATCATTAGATGAAGTGTAATTCGCACGAGGTTTTAGGGTCTTGCCGTTTTGTTCGACCAACAACAAGTCTGGTCGTCTGCAATATATACCTATGTCTTTTATAGCTTTGTCATTATCTTTTGTTTTCCCTTTCACATTCATCACAGTATTAAAGATGTTGTCAAAGAAATTTTTCTCAATATGCATAACATCGAGATTATGTCTCAAAAGATTATCTTTCCAATACGGTAGATCCCAAAAAATACATCTTTTTGTCCAATTGTGCCATTGTCCGTAACCTTGTGGTTTACAAGCCACACCATTAACAACATATACCTTTGGCATATCTTTTACTTTATTCCAAACTTGTTCTGATGTCAATTTCATCGGGGGTCCTAGATTTTCTGCATATCCCTTCATAAATGCAGCTTTGTTCCTTCTAAATGCATGATCAGCAAGTAAAAACCTACGATGCGAGTCAAACCACGATGCCTTCCCACCAAATTTTAAGGTAAATGCTTTTGTATCTTCCATACAAATAGGACAAGCTAGTTTACCATGGGTGCCCCATCCTGACAACATCCCATAAGTGGGGAAATCATTAATGGTCCACATCAATGCAGCTCTCATCATAAAATTTTCTCTCCGAGCAATATCATATGTCAAGACACCATTCCACAACCTCTTCAAATCGTCAATCAAAGGTTGTAAATAAATATCAATACCAGTTGTAGGATTAGAAGGACCTGGTATCACAGCAGCTAAGAACATATATGGTTTAGACATACACATATCAGAAGGAAGATTGTAAGGAGTAACAATAACCGGCCAACAAGAATAAGGAGTAGACGATGCTTGTATGTAAGGCGTAAATCCATCTGAGGATAATCCAAGTCTTACATTGCGTGGATCTGACGCAAAATCAGGATGTATTTGATCAAAGTGTTTCCATGCCTGACCATCAGAAGGATGTCGCAACTCGCCTGAATTTCTTCTATTCTCATAATGCCACGTCATCTTTCCTGCAGTTTGTATTGATGCAAACAATCTTTGCAATCTTGATACAATAGGGAGGTAAAACATTGCTTTCCTTGGAATTGATTTTCCCCTACTTACCCTTGAGTTATTCCTTTGGTGATACCTTGGTTCTTGACAAAACTTGCATTCAACTAAGTTTGCATCATTCATACCAAATTCATTGTCATAATACAACATGCAGCCTTTAACACAACAATCAATCCTCTTGACACCTAATCCTAACTTTGACACTAACCGTTTTGCATCGTAATAACTTTGCGGCAAACCATCTCTCACAGGTGTTGCGTCTAGCATCATTTTAGTCATCAAATCCAAAGCTAAATCAGGAACATGAAATTGAGACTTTAGACCTAACAGTCTAATACACATTGATAACTTTGAGTTTGAAGAACCTTCAAACAATGGTTTATTTGTCTCTTTCAAAAGATCATAAAATCTCTGAGCTTCTTCATTGGGAAGTCCATCGGTATCATCATATTGATCTTCATTGAATGACAGATTAACCCCAACAACATCCGAGATCATATCATTCATCGCCTCAAAGTGTTGATAGTTATAATAATCTATACCTAACATGTTAGTACTACTTGAAGGACCTATGTTATAATTCTCCAAATATGTACTAGTATTAATCGCGACCGGAGACTCTTCACCATGATTAGTCCAAATCCAGTAGTTAGGCATAAATCCGTCTGCATACAAATGCACTCTTATTTCATCTTCACTTTTAAACCGTCTACATCGACATAAACAACATGGACATCTCATTCCCCCTTCATCTTGGACAATTTTTTGCACTCTCGCAAAATTGAGAAACTCTTCGATCTTGTTAGCAAAACGTTGTTTAAGACCCTTTCTTCCGGGAAAATTCCTATCGTACATCCAACTACGGTCTAAATCCATAATTGCTATACATATATATATATATATATATTTATATATATATATCGATATTTTATATTAATTGCTTTATTTTTCAAAAGCATTAATATAAATTTTGACATATTTATATGTCAATTAGGGGAGCATGAATTTGCACACAATATAATATATTATTATCAATACAATAATAAAATATGTATCAATACTATCAAAAAATATCAATACTAACAAAAAAATAATAATTAAATAAACATTATATATATATACATATTAATTTGCCAACAATATAATAAATTATAAATAATATAATAACATATTAATACTTATAACAAAAAATAATAATTAATATGATAAATTTTAATAATGTTTTTTAAAAATCAATAACTTTGATATATATGTCAATTAATTAGGGGATTATATATTAATTAATTTTCAAACAATATAATAAATTATTAATCAAGACTATATCATTATACAAACCTATATAAAATTTTAAATGATGTTTTTTTAAAAATCAACACTACTAATCAAGACTTATTTAAAACAAAAAAATAATAATATCATCAATTTTAATAATGTTTTTTTAAATAATAATTATATTAAAATCAGTATATTTTAACCGTGGTTTGAAACTTTAATTTATCATATATTAATACATAAACAACATCATTACTATTTTTTTAAAAATAAATATATAAAACTAATCTAAATATATATATATATTACTAATCTATATTTTAAAAATAATATATATATATATATATATAAATATATATACTAATCTAAATTTAAAATATATAAAATACTAACTTGAATGTCGAGTAGCGTCTGACTTCAAGCTTCCACTCACGTACGATGCTTGCAAGTCTTCGAAATAATTAACAAGCACTATAAAAATAAAAATCATATTAAAAAATAAAATTATAAATTAATTACATATATAATATAAATTACATATATAATATAAATTAATTACATACATAATATAAAATTAAACTTACCAAATTTATATGATGAGTAATTTTTAGAGAGAAGGAGGAGAGAATAGTAAGATATAAGTTTTAGAGAGAAGTTGTATTGTGAAAATGAAGTAGGAAGATGGGAGACATATATATAGTATTTGCATTGGGCATTTGTGGCGGCCTTGCCCGTCACAAAAGCCAACGGTACATTCCATTTGTGGCGGCCTTGCCCGTCAGAAACTCCAACGGCTAGAAAGGAATTTGTGGCGGCCTTTGCCGCCAGTAATGCTAACGTATCTTTCCAGTTGTGACGGCCTGAGCGGCCAGAAAATCCAGCTGGATTTGGGCGCCCTTTGTGGCGGCCTTTGCAGCCAGTAATGCCACGTCCCCAATCCTTTGTGGCGGCATAGGCCGCCACAAATTCCCTGGTCACATCAGCTCATTTGTGACGGATCTGGCCCTCACAAAATTCATTTTTGTGGCTGTAAAAGCCCTCACAAAATCCCTAAATAATTAACTGGATTTTGTGGCTGCCTAAGCCCTCACAAAATCACAACATTGTGATTTTGTGAGGGCTTAGGCAGCCACAAAATCCAGTTAAATATTTAAAAATTTGTGAGGGCTTTTTAAGCCACAAAAAATGACCAATTTTAATTTTAACCTTTGTGAGGGCTTTTTCGGTCACAAATTTGTGAGGGTTTTATTCGGCCACAAAATATTTATAAAGTTGGCCACAAAATAGGGTTTTTCTTGTAGTGTTCTTTTTCTCAACTATAAGTTTAATGTGTCCTAGGAAGGAGAGATATATGCGACTAATAAATGAGGCGTGCAACTGATTAGAGAGAAGGAATAATTCTCTTCATTGAGGTTAATTACACACAAAAATAAGGAATTCAATTGGAACAATATCATTCAATGACCAACCATTTGGAATTAATTAACATTCATGTATTTATTCTTGCTAGTTAGACATTTGAATGAACACAAGGGAGAAAACATATGGTTCTATAAACTATAATCATAGTCAAAAAAATAATCCACTAAGTCTGTAAAAACTGTAAAATTCTAAACACCTAATTTATCCCCCTTAGGTGCGCCTTTGTACTAATAGGGCCCTTTTGATCTTACTACTTATGAAAATAAGTCTTATTGTTTACTATAGTGGATGACCACATAAGATTCACATGGTTGTATTTGTTGAAGTATAAATTTGTGACCACTGAAAAAATTAAAAACAACTTACTCTGGTGAAAACTCAGGTAAACATATAAAATATATGCGTATTGATAATGCAAAGGAATTGGATTTAAGTAGTTTTCTGCGGAAACTGAGTACTCTGCACCAATTTTCATCTCCTCAACAAAACTTAATTTTTAAGAGAAAGTATCACCATCGGTAAAATGTAACCAAACCACTTCCTTTTCAATCCTTGATTCCCATAAAAAACATTATGTCAACTTAAACTCATATAATAAATAGAGTTCCTTCATTAAATATGAAAAACTTGCCCTCTTATGAACTATTTTACTGCAAAATGCCTTCATATGATAATCTTAGAGTTTTTGGTTGTTTGGCATATGTTGTTATACTATACCACAACTCACAAATAAATATTCTCTTAGGGCTAACATGTGTGTTAAAGGTTACAAGTTGTATGATATTTCAACAAGAAAATTCATCATTTCAAGAAATGTGGTTTTTCATGAGACCACTTCCCCTTTCCATAACATGTCTACAACTGATGGTGATTGTAACGCTCCTGATTTTTAATCTAAAACTTTACTTAAAAAAATACTTATTTCTTAGAAAAGTTTACGATTTTTTGTTTAGTTTTGAATCCTTAACATTTATTCATTTTAAATAATTAGTAACATTCACGTTATTTAATATTATTAAGAAAATATTTATTTAAAATTTAAAACAATGTAAAGACAATTATTCTTATGGAAAGGGAACCACTTCCGTATTTCTAGAATTCTAGTATATTTTTAAGTAATCTTTGGATAAAATATTTGGGGCGTTACACATTTCAAGCTCGAGCTAGGGGATCTGAAGCACTTTTTGAAATTATAAATTGCAAAATCGTCATATGGTATACACATATGTCAAAGAAACTTTACTACCCAGCTTCTTGAGGATACATGTTTATTGGGAGTAAAGCCATCAACCACTCCTAAGGATCCAAATATCCTTTTGATAGAAAACGCTTCAGAATTATTAGATCCATCCATGTATAGACGATTGATAGGAAGAGTGATGTACCTTACTGATTCAAGGTCGTATATTTCTTTCTCGGTGAACAAGTTAAATTATTATATGATAAGCCCAACAAGAAGTATCTTATGACTGTGGACCAAATCTTATAGTATCTTAAGACATCTCCAAGATTATGACTTATGTTTTCTACCATTCCATCACTCAAAGTTTCTAATATGTAGATGTAGATTGGGGGAGTTGCACTACTACTAGAAGGTCAACAACATGATTTTGTGTCTTTCTTGATGAGTCCATAATATCTTCTGTAGAGTAAGAACATAGGTTGCAGCCTTGACATCTGAAATACTTTGGTTAAAACAATTGCTTAGAAAATTTGACATACAAGTTTCCAAATGTAATACTTTTTAGTGAGCTATACATCTTGCCTCAAATCCAACCACTCAGGAGAGATCAAAGCATATAGACATAGACTATCACTTTATTAGAGAGCATGTTTGTTATGGTATTTTCAACTTGATCCATGTTCCTTCCAAGCCTCAATTAGTTGATCATTTAACAAATGCTCTACCCAAACTGCATAGACATCAATGAGACTAATTGTACATTAAAATTGAAAACAATATTTGTTATAAAACTTCAGTACTTCAACTTTTTTCATATGTAGAAACCACATAGACATGATGTTGTTTGACTTCCTTCTAATTAGCATACAATTAAGGTTAATGTTGATGATTGTACCCTCAATAATATTTGTCGAGCTTGTTTTGGTGGAATTCTCAAAAAATGGAAATTGAGAATGATTTATTGGGTTTTTCAATGGCCTTAGTTTTGGAATCAAGTCTATTTGTCGAGCTAGTTTTGGTGGATTATGTGCTAGTGTCATGAGCTCCTATGTATCATGGCATTTGTTTAGCCCGAGAAAAAAACTCTCTAAATATTGTCATAGAGTTGATTCCACGTCAACCTTAGCCTTAGTTATGAGAGTTTCCAACTTCATCATCCTCTAGTTGCTCTGATCAACTGCATTAAGGAGTTCATTGACCTGAATTGAAATTTTTCTTTTGTTTAGAGAAGAAAATCAATGTACAAATTGATTGGTACAACATGAATAATATATATGATTTATCAATTGAGATTGACACATATAATTATTATTATTTTCATTCACATCTAATGTGATTTCTTTTTTAAAAAAAAATTTAATGTGATTTAAACCCAAGTCTAAAATTTCTCAGTCGAGTCGATACATAAATTTTAAGGTTAAATTTATAGACTAAAAAACCAATAAAATTATAGAGATAAAAAGCATATTTAATCTTAGATTTTCATAAATAAAATTGGAGGTTTTTTTAATTTTTTTTATAAATAGATTTTATTTTTCTAAAGAGTCTAGTAGTGAAACTCACTTTCATGAAGTATGGGGAAGTAAGGATTTTATGGATCTGAATCAACATCTCAATACATCAAATCAAATATTTTTCATACCTACCATTTGAGTTGTACTAATCATCAATGACACTAGCGAAGATCATGTCTACAACATACGAGTTTAATACATATATTTTTACCACTAGAGCAAACCATTAAAGTTAAATAGTGATTATTGAAAGAAGAAATTGGTTTAAATGAGGTATGAATAATGAAGGAAAAAATATTGAGTTAGGTGAGGAAAAATATATATTGTTGAATTGATGAATGTAACACCCCGTTTTTCAAAGCGAGGGTGTATTTTTTTTTTCGAAAGAAATTAAAAATACAACAAGGAAATAAATAAAACCGAGCAAATTAATAAAATAAAACCTTTGGATATATAACTAAATCATAAAAATTTACAAGCAGCGGAAAAGTTTTTCAAAATATAAATCCAAGGCATGTCCTGCTGTCAGCAATAGTACATGTACATCCTTTCAACTTTACAATAAAAGTAGCCCAAAAGAAGGACATATGTGTCCTGAGTGACAACCTAGTCTGATCATTATATACATAACCAAAAAAAACTATACGCCTTGAGTAATCTCCACGCGCCCCGTGAGATTCTCCTAACGTAGCTCCAATCAAGCACTCCCATCCACATTCCCTTCCGGAGGGTACGTACCGGTAGGATCATCCTGACTCTCATTTGAGGGCAAAGCCCAGATTTCCACAATAGTTGTAAAGGGTCACCAACCGAAATTAACAGTTAACACATAACATTTAAACTTTTCAATGCACAAATAACCTTTTCAATTTATCAAACATATTAGATGGGTTTTTCCACATGCTAAAAGTTCATGTAAAGCTTGCCAAATGTAAATGACATCAAATAGAGTTATCAATCCATCAAGTAATACATAACTGAACAAAGCATTGATAAATCAATTGAGAAATCAATTATCAAACTCAACATAAGATTTCCCACTGAACCAATCGATTGGGGAAATCAATTTCCTGAAATTTTTTAGTGAAAACTGAACTCTGGGCTTAAATCAATCGATTGGGTAAATCGATTGACTCAATCAATTGGGTAAATCGATTGACAGACAGACAGACAGAGCCCCTGTATTGATTCCAATCGATTGGGTAAATCGATTTCGGAAAAACGAAGCCCCTGACTTGAATCCAATTGTATCCAAATCGATTTCCCAAATCGATTTCTTAAATGATTTTGAAAGACAACTTACAAAATCGGTTGGATAAATCGATTTCGTGCAAAACAGGGCCCCTGTAACTCATCAAATCGATTTGGTAAATCGATTTCCCTGTATTATCTTTCAAAAATACATAAACTAACTCAATCACATTCAAACACCACTTCAAACCTTAACCCTTAACAATAACCATACAATTACCACGACATTATGAGTTTCGAAAACATTTTACAGTCTAACATACTATCACACGATTCCAAACATAACTCTTAGAACCATCAACGCAATCTCAATCTGAATTAAACACACTTACACTTAGTTTCAAACCATAACACTTAGCAAAAACAACACAATCATAAATTTACATCAATCACAACTCGTGTGCCAAGCACCCTAATGCAATGCGTATATGCCAAAATGCATGGACTCGGAATTCCAAACCAAAACCCTCCTCGAAGGGCCGTAAATCATAATTGTACCGCCTATCGCAGGCCAAAGTACCAATTACCGAGGTGCCACCTATCACGGGTCTGCACGATTTACTAAAAAGCGTAAACCATAACCGTACTGCCTATCACGGGCCCGTATCGTTTACCAAGGTGCCACCTATCACGGGTCTGCACGGCTTACTAAAAAGAACGTAAATTGTAAAGGTACCGCCTATCACAGGCCAAAGTACTCTTTACCGAGGTGCCACCTATCACGGGTCTGCACAATTTACAAAAAACCGTAAGTCGTAAATGTACCGCCTATCACGGGCCAAAGTACTATTTACCAAGGTGCCACCTATCACGGGTCTGCACAACTTACAAAAACGTAAATCATAAATGTACCGCCTATCACAGGCCAAAGTACTATTTATCAAGGTGCCACCTATCACGGGTCTGCACGATTTACAAAAAGCATGAAAATGCATGAGCGTATACTGACTTCATTCACAACAATCGTTAAGCAAATGCAGTTATTAAAAGATTCCCCATTTTTAACACCCATTTGACTTAAACGATTTTCACGCCAAACATTAAGCAACCAGACATATTAAGAGATTCCCCATTCTTAATATACTTTTGACTTAAACGATTCCCACAACAAAACATTCAGTAAATAAGACATTAAGAGATTCCCCATTCTTAATACTCATTTAACTTAAACGATTTTCAAAAACAAACATTAAGTAACCAAGACATTAAGAGATTCCCCATTCTTAACGCTCAGTTAACTTAAACGATTTTCAAGCAACGTTAAGTAACTAAGACATTAAGAGATTCCCCATTCTTAACGCCCAGTTAACTTAAACGATTTTCAAAACAACATTAAGTAAACGAGACATTAAGAGATTCCCCATTCTTAATTCTCATTTAACTTAAAAGATTTTCACAAACTCACATTAAGTAAACAAGACATTAAGAGATTCCCCATTCTTAATACTCGTTTAACTTAATGGTTTTCAAATTCCACACAAAACCAACTTTCACATACTTTCACAATCAATCCCTACTTCATTCCAAATCATTTTCCACACAAACCACACAAAACAAACTCACACATACTTTCACAATCAATCCCTACTTCATTCCAAATCATTTTCCACACAAACCACACAAAACAAACTCAAATTTCATCAGTTATCAATTTAGAATACGTCAAAACAACGAACACAAATCAACATAATCCATCACTCAAACACAACAAGTTTCATATACTCAAAATCATACATAAATGGGTTTAAAATTCATTCTCCATAAAACCTTACTTTAACCCTAACCAAATTCTTTTCCACACAACCACAAGTAAGTCCCTAAATGCAAACTAAAAGTTTGGAAGGAGCCCTTACCTTCACCTTAGCTTTTTCGTTCGATTTCGGTACCGTGAGCAAATCCGGTAAAAATCTCCGCTCGCAACGCCGCTTCCAAAGTTAGCTCACTAGCACCGTAGTGTAGTGGTGAGCAACTTTCCCTTCTATCACTTCTTGAAACGACGCCTAGATCTAGATGAAACCGGGAGATTTGAGTTCGAATCCCTAATACCGTTTTTCTCCGTTTTCGAATCAAAGAGGAAGAGTGAAGTTGAGAAATCCTTGTCCTATAACCCACTATCAATTTCGAGCTCTATGGAAAGAAAAGGAAGCAAAAACGAGCAACAATGGAGGAAGGAGGAATTTTGAGTTTGCGTGAGGCAGAGAGAGGAAGGAGACGGAAAATTTTCTGTTTTCCTTCAGTTTTCCTTTCTTCCTTTTTCTTTCCCTTCTATTTGCTTTCTTCCTATTTCCTTCATTTCCTTTTCTTTATATAATATATATATATATTAATTATAATTAACAAATATCTCCAACTCTTTAGATATTTATTAAATTACTCTTTTACCCAAAACGCATAAAACTATTCGCAAAAGATTCGCCGCAGTTAATTTAATTTATTTAGCGACGAGTAATACTAATCGGACATCAAAATACCTTTTGATTATATAAACTCCAAAATATTAATAACTTTGGCTTAAAAGCCCCTGAGTTCAATACCAAAATCCATTAAAATACATAAAGTACACTTTAAAATTATGGGTCTTACAATGAAGATGATGAAATTAACTTTTTAGATGTGTGATTGATAGTGATGAAATTCAAACTAAAAATTTTATAGGGACTAAAACTGAACAATGTAATATTTGCAAGAACAAATAACATATTTTTCTTTGTCAACTTACATTTTTGTAACGGCCACTTAACATTAATGATCAAAAATAAAAGTTTTCTTATATTGTATGGATGAAATCCTGATAAAACTTTTTACATAAATAAAATTAAAACCTGTTATATTATTTACATGGATCAAAAATATGTTTAAAACTTTAAAAATTAATAAAAAAAGATACTAAATACTTTCACAGAGTAAACTAACGAGACCTAATTCTCTCTAAATATGTTTTCGTCTCTTCTAAATTGTTAGAGTCGTTGTTTTATAGAATTGAGTTTTACCGGATTCATCCCTACAATCCCAATCTCTGTCTCAAAAAATTTATAATAGTTTGATTTTTTTTTCTATAGAACTATTACAGTTGAGATAATAAAAATGATTCTTTATGAATAACTATATAGGATACCAATCTCAATCTAAGAAAAAAATCTTACAATTCATTAAACATTTACATATAGATTTATATTATATTACTATTTTAAAAATATAAGAATAAGAACAATTAAAATTTGCAAAAGATTCTAAATATGGTAAAACATACTTTCTTCAATTTTTGGTAACCAATTTTATCACACTCACAAAATAGTTCTCTTTCTATAAAATCAACTTTTATTTTGTAATTAAAATTGAACTTTTTAGCTTGTCAAATATCATATTTATTGCAGTTTTAGTCAAAACTCAATTTTTTTTTTCAAAAGTAATAATGTGATATATTTTTAACTAATATGACATTAAATATGTTAACGTAGCAAAATATACAAATAGATTTATATGGATTCATGTAATCGAACCATAAAATAGTACATTTAAAAGAATAACAAAAATATTTGATAGCAATTAAAAATAAATTACAAAAGGATGAAATAATGAAATTACAAAAACAAAAAACATTTTTTAATTTGACAAATATTTTGAAAACTTTTTTCCACGTTGAGATTTATCATGGACTCAACATTAATAAATAATATATAGATTTTGGAGAGTGTAATGCGTCACCAAAGTCAAACATATTGGGCTTATTATTTTTTTACCATAAGCTTTAATTTGAATTATGATTTCTGGTAATTTCTTTTTATGTAGGTTTCATTTCCTAATTTGGATACCCTTAAATTGAGCTCTCTCAATTTGAATAAAATTTGGGATGACAATCATCATTCTATGTACAACTTGACTAGTTTGACTGTGGAAAATTGTGGTGGGTAGAAGTATTTATGTTATTCTTCTCTGATGGGAAGTTTTATGAACCTTAAACACCTTGAAATTAGTAATTGTCCTTTGATGGAGGAGATAATCGCTAAAGAAGACGGGAGAATGAGATGTCCATGTTGTTTATGTCGATGTAGACGGTTTAAAAGTGAAGATGAAATAAGAGTGCATTTGTATGGAGACGGATTTATGCCTAAATACTGAATTTGGACTAATCATTGAGAAGAGTCTCCGGCGGCGCCTAATACTAGTACATCTTTGGAGAATTATAACATAGGTCCTTCAAGTAGTACTGACATGTTAGGTATAGATTATTATAACTATCAACACTTTGAGGCGATGAATGATATGATCTCGGATGCTGTTGGGGTTAATTTGTCATTCAATGAAGATCAATATGATGATACCGATGGACTTCCCAATGAAAAAGCTCAGAGATTTTATGGTCTTTTGAAAGAGACAAATAAACCATTGTTTGAAGGTTCTTCAAACTCAAAGTTATCAATGTGTACTAGACTGTTAGGTCTAAAGTCTCAATTTCATGTTCCTGATTTAGCTTTGGATTTGATGACTAAAATGATGCTAGATGCAACACATGTTAGAGATGGTTTGCCGCAAAGTTATTACGATGCGAAACAGTTAGTGTCAAAGTTAGGATTAGGTGTCAAGAGGATTGATTGTTGTGTTAAAGGCTGCATGTTGTATTATGACAATGAATTTGGTATGAATGATGCAAACTTAGTTGAATGCAAGTTTTGTCAAGAACCAAGGTATCACCAAAGGAATAACTCAAGGGTAAGTAGGGGAAAATCAATTCCAAGGAAAGCAATGTTTTACCTCCCTATTGTATCAAGATTGCAAAGATTGTTTGCATCAATACAAACTGCAGGAAAGATGACGTGGCATTATGAGAATAGAAGAAATTCAGGCGAGTTGCGACATCCGTCTGATGGTCAGGCATGGAAACACTTTGATCAAATACATCCTGATTTTGCGTCAGATCCACGCAATGTAAGACTTGGATTATCCTCAGATGGATTTACGCCTTACACACAAGCATCGTCTACTCCTTATTCTTGATGGCCGGTTATTGTTACTCCTTACAATCTTCCTCCTGATATGTGTATGTCTAAACCTTATATGTTCTTAGCTGTTGTGATACCAGGTCCTTCTAATCCTACAACTGGTATTGATATTTATTTACAACATTTGATTGACGATTTGAAGAGGTTGTGGAATGGTGTCTTGATATATGATATTGCTCGGAGAGAAAATTTTATGATGAGAGCTGCATTGATGTGGACCATTAATGATTTCCCCGCTTATGGGATGTTGTCAGGATGGGGCACCCATGGTAAACAAGCTTGTCCTATTTGTATGGAAGATACGAAAACATTTACTTTAAAATTTGGTGGGAAGGCATCGTGGTTTGACTCGCATCGTAGGTTTTTACGTACTGATCATGCATTTAGAAGGAACAAAACTGCATTTATGAAGGGCTATGCAGAAAGTCTAGGATCCCCGCTTAAATTGACATCAGAACAAGTTTGGAATAAAGTAAAAGATATGCCAAAGGTACATGTTGTTAATGGTGTGGCTTGTAAACCACAAGGTTACGGACAATGGCACAATTGGACAAAAAGATGTATTTTTTGGGATCTACCGTATTGGAAAGATAATCTTTTGAGACATAATCTGGATGTTATGCATATTGAGAAAAATTTCTTTGACAACATCTTTAATACTGTGATGAATGTGAAAGGGAAAACAAAAGATAATGATAAAGCAAGAAAAGACATAGGTATATATTGTAGACGACCAGATTTGTTGTTGGTGGAACAAAACGGCAAGACCCTAAAACCTCGTGCGAATTACACTTTATCTACTGATGAAGCCAAATCTGTTTATCGTTGGATCAAAGAGCTGAAGACGCCTGACGGTTATTGTTCTAATTTGGCAAGATGTGCTGATGTGGAAAATGGGAGGATGCATGGGATGAAAAGTCATGATTGTCATATATTTTTAGAGTGTTTACTTCCTATTGCTTTTAGTGCTTTACCGACACATGTATTGAACCCACTTATTGAAGTGAGTCAATATTTCAAGAATTTGTGTTCTTCAACACTCATTGATAAAGATCTGATCAAGATGGAAAATGACATTCCGATCATTCAATGTAAGTTGGATAAAGTATTTCCTCTTGGGTTTTTTGATTCCATGGAGTATCTCTCGGTGCATCTTGCAAGTGAAGCTAGGCTTGGAGGACCAGTTCAGTATAGATGGATGTATCCATTTGAAAGGTGATATATATATACATACATCTCTTTAATTTCAATATACTTCGACTTATATATATACATGGAGCTTATTGTACATCTCTTTGTATATTATAGGTTCATGGGTTATTCAAAACGGTCGGTGAAAAACAAAGCTAGAGTTGAGGGCTCAATTTTTTCATCTTACCTACACCGTCAAACAACACACTTTTGTTGTCATTATTTCAACAATGAAACATTGTCACCAGTTAACGGAAGAAACGCTACTGATAGTGTTATACGTCATCCACATGCTTTATCAGTTTTTTGCTTGTCTGGTCATCAAGCTGATATGGATTTTCCGATTTTCTAGCCAAACGACAAAGTATTTAATGCGGCACATGTTCACGTTTTGATTAACTGCACTAAAGTTAAACCATACATTGAGTACGTTTCAAATTCCTCTTCGATCTATATTTTATTATATGATTAAATTGATATTCGCCATATATATGGTCATCGATCAGGACATTTTTAAATACGAGACAACGATTTGATGATATACATTCAAATTTCCCATTATGGTTTCAACAACAAGTGCATCAGGAAGAACAAACTCCTATCAACATCCACTTAAGGCACTTATATATGGGCCCGAGTAGAAGTTTCAAAGAATGGCACACCTATTACATCAATGGATACAAATTTCACACTGAATCTTGGACTGAAGGAAAAGATACAATTAACATTGGAGTTTGTACGAAAAGTGTCTATGATAGTGGTGTAGTAGATGATTTTTATGGCATAATTGAGCATATTTATGAAATTGACTACACGTTCCTAGATTATGTGAAAAAAGTGGTGTTGTTTTACTGTAAGTGGTTTGATCCATCTAGCAGAGGAACTAAAATCAATTTGATATCCAATACTGTAGACATTCGAATGAGCAAAAGATGTCCACAGTTTGATCCACTTGTCCTGGCCCATAATGTAAGACAAGTGTATTATGTTCCTTATCCATCAACTGTCAGAAGCAAGCAAGGTTGGTGCGCTGCAATCAAAACAAGACCAACGAGTGGAATATAAGAAGTTGAAGTAGGTCAAAATGAAGAAGTTGCATTTCAAATGGATGAAATGTCAAATTTGGATCATGTGATTGGAGATGAGACTATTAGTCAACTTTGTCATGAGTCACACATTGGAGAAGAAGTTGATGAACAAGAAATAGATGAATTAGAGAACAATGAAGGCAATATTGACTTAACTCACTCATCAAATGAATATACTGATGATGAAGATGACCAAGACGAAGACAATTAATTAATTAGGCATTATATATATATATATATATATATTTGTGTGGATATCGATATGTATAATATTATATATTTCTTTATTTATGTGAGTGTTAAAATTTATTTATGTATATTTCATTATTATATATATATATATATATGTATGGATATATAATTATTTATGTATATCATTATGTATAAAATTTATTTATTTATGTATATTTCTTTATTTCATTATAACTGTACATACACACATATATTATATTATATATATGTATGGATATGGATGTATATATATATATATATATATATATATAATAATGAAATATACATAAATAAATTTTTATTTCAACAACAACAATTTCAACAACAACAATTTTTATTTCCTCCTGTCTTTCATCAGCAGGAGGCGCCTCGGCCTCAATACTTGCATCAACAACCACTTTTCCAGCAGCAACAAAATTACTCTCAATACTCCCAGCAGCAGCAACCGCCTCCAAATTTCCAACAACAACACCAGGATCCTTCGAACTCTGCCTTCCAGCAACAACAACAGCCAATGTTTCAACAACAACAATATTTTCATAATTATCTGTATGCTCCATCATCTTCACATCAACTTCCTCAACCTCAACCAGATCATCAAACTGCATACCGACCAACTATGCCAACAGTTGGGTTGATCAGACCAGATTTAAATCAACCTCAGCCAGCTAGGGCTCCTATCTCGACTATTGGTGGTGCCATTGAAGATGAAATTCAATTTCAAAGTATGATGTCTTCTCCAACACAATGCATAATACTTTTGAGGGACTTCTTTCGTCAGGTATGAATGCAGGAAATAATGATGGTGGGAGTGGAGCTGATCAGACGAATTATTATGAGGATTGATGTGATTTGAAGAATTTCATAATTTATTTTTGGATTGTATGACATTATTGTTTGTTTAATTAATTTCCACTTTGTCAGATATTATTTATTAATTTTGGGTTTGTAAGACATTAATTGTTAATTTTGGAATGCATGTTTTATTTGATTTTTTCATAATTGCTATAGCTAGCTTTAATTATTATAAATATTATGTTTTTATATATAATATTTATTTTAATTTTAATATTTAATATTTAATTTTAATATTTAATTTTAATTTTATTTAAATTTTAATTTAATTTTAATTTTATTTAAATTTTAATTTAATTTTAATTTAAACTATAATTTACATTAATTTAAATTAATGTTTAATTATAATTCTAATTATTAATTTAAATATTTAAATATTTAAATATTTTATTATTAATAATTTAAATATTTTTTATTAATTTAAATTTTTTATTATTAATATTTTATTATTTAAATTAATCCTTAATTTAATTATTAATCTTTATTTTTAATTTAAATATTTTATTTTAAATTTTTAATTATATTAAGATTAGTTTATTATATATATATATATATATATATTAAATTTAATTTATAATTACATTATATTTCAAATTTAATTTAATTATAATTTAAATTTTAATATTATAATTATATTAATTTATTAAATATAATATTATAATAAACTATAAATTTTGAATTAAAAATTAATTTATTAATTACTTTGGCATTTGTGGCGGCCAAAAGCCCTCACAAAGGTCCAGTCAGCAAATTCAGCTTGGCATTTGTGGCAGCCAAAAATCCTCACAAAGGTCCAGTCAGCAAATTCAGCATGTCCTTTGTGGCGGCCAAAAGCTCTCACAAAGGTCAAATTAGCTCTCAAACTAGTTTTCAAGATGACAAATTCTCAATTTTAAGGCAACAACCACCTTTCATTACGGAAGAGGTATGTAAATTATATCATATACATTTACGAATAACAAGTTACATGAAAATATTATTTAAATATTTAGTGCTTTGTGTTATTTATTCTTTGCCAAAATATGAAAATATGTAGAACACTTTATATTTCAAAATTTATTTAAATATTTTACTTTATCAAAAGTTTCTATTTGAAAATGCTACAATATTGTTTCAAATTTTTTAGGTGATTCCAAACTTGGAGGAGTTGAGATTTGAACATAAGGATGTCAACATGATATTGCAAGCCCAAAACTCAAGTACTCTCTTCACCAAAATGACATTTCTTGGTTTGTGTAATTATAAGAATGAAGAGGCTACATTTCCTTATTGGTTTCTCCAAAATGTGCCAACTCTTGAGTAGCTAACTATTGATTGGAGTTTTTTTTAAGAAGATATTCCAAGATGAAGGAGAAGGACAAATAAGTGACACACGGCTCAAAAAGTTGACATTAAATGGATTACCTAAACTTCAACATATATGTGAAGAAGGGTCTCGAATTGACCCTATTCTTGAATCCTAGGAGTACTTACATCTTTATAGTTGTTCGACTTTGACAAATTTGTTGTCGTCTTCTGCCACACTTAATCATCTCACATATGAGGGGATAACAAATTGCAATGGGCTAAAAAGTTTACTTAGAAATCCTGTAGCTCAAAGTTTGGACAAGCTCACAACATTGAAGATAAAATGTTGCAATGCACTTGAAGAAATCATTGTCGTAGAAGAAAATGCTGTTGACATTGCATTTGTCAATTTAGAAATATTAATGTTGGAATGTTTGCCAAGCCTCAACAAATTTTGCTCTAGTAAGTGCTTCTTAAAGTTTCCACTTTTGGATGAAGTCATTGTGAGGGAATGTCCTCGCATGAAGGTTTTTTCGGATGGAAACACAAGTACACCAAATCTTCGAAAAGTGAAAATTGCAGAAAATGACCAAGAACGATTTTGGAAAGGAAGCATAAATGATACAATAAACAACATATTTGTCGATAAGGTATGTTTGATTTACCAACTTATTACTTGTGCAACAATATTATGGCATGCGCTTCAATCTGTTGTATTTTTTATGATGATAGTTTTTTTTTAAAAAAATAAAATTGAGGAAATCTGAATTATTATTAATAGCAATGACAATAATAACCATTTTATGAGAATTTGAAAGAAGTACTTTGTGGAAAAACAATTATTTTCTCGATTTTAAAATTATAGAGCACTATAATTTGTCTCTTCATAGTATGGTTGATATATTATTATTAATTTGATTGATCAGGTTGCATTTCGCCAATTCAATTATTAATTTGTTTTAAGTTTGTATTTCATGTGTATTTTGAAATATAGTCAATATTGTATGTTAAATAAGGGATTTATATAACCTATCACTAAATTCAACTTTCTCTCAACCTTACAATAAAACTTGTCAACATTTGGTTGGATTGGTGATGTCAAAAACCACATATAATTGATATGAACAAATACCCATAAATATTTTTTTCGTAAATGAATGAGTTTAAAAATAGTATATATTGCATTAATTTTTATTGTCTAGATAGAATGGTAAAGAAATTCACTCATAATTGTGAGATATATAACAATATCGATATTTCTCAGTATAGATCTTATAGATCTTACATTATATTATTTTTTTAGAAATTGGAGGTTAAGTGACAAGTATAGCGAGCTTTAAGCCAAGTTTGCAAAAGTGCTTGCTTCCACTTATGTAATAATGCATTCCTATTCTTCTAAGTACCACCTTTGTATTCCCGGCTCGGTACACAAATTGATTTCTTCCGTTTATATTACACGAATCATAATCTTCCCTGTTTACTACGTGCACCGATTCACTTGTATCGTACTTAAACACTGTAATGTATACAATTCATTTCAACATATTATTATTTCACATTATATAAGAAAACACAAACATCAGTCATGAATGAAATTAGTTACCAATAGTATCGCCTATTAGGAAGTTGTGACTAGAGGCCCACTTGGTTAGTAACTCATAGGTGGGACTAAGGGCCCTTGGAAGATAGGGCCTTTATAGAATAACAACCTTCCAGCTCCAATTTAAACTTTCACCAACCACATATTCTGTTGATTCCGAACACGATAATAGAAGCCACATTGATAAAATTAGAGTGAACCATTTTGGACAGTAATAATAACCCATTACTACTATTAATTGCTTAATTCTTCTCTTTCGAACTCACCACCGGATTCTGAGAGATTAAATAGGGTTCATCAAAACAATCCAAGCCCCTTCACGATTTCGAAGTAACAACCTTGCCTACCTGAGTTTTAAACAAATTGCTCATTTTCGTAATAAATTAATGCGGTATAATGCTATATATGAACTTCATTTTTACTCTTTTTTGTGGTAATAATTATGATTCGTAGAGTTAATTTAAAATGTAGAGATGGTGTTTAGTTATTATAGTTGTTCATTTTGTGAGAGGTAAAGTGTTTATTCGGTCCAGAGTAGAGGCAGGATGTCACTTTATCTGCGATGCGTGCAACACTTCAAGCGTTTTTGTTGAAGCATAAATATATTATTGTGTGAATTTAAAAATTTGTTGAAGTCATATATTGGAAATAAATATTTTTTTTTGTAAATTTACGTGGAAAGAAACTTGTTTTAAAATTTAAGTCTCACATTGAAAATAAATATTTTTTATAAATTCAAGTGGAAAGAAACATGTTTTTTAAATTCAAGTCCCACGTTGTAAATAATTTTTTTGAAATCCAACATTGAAAAACTCTCATATTTTAAGTAGTTTTCAACTATGTAAATATTAAAGTCCCACATTGGATAGAAAAGTTTGCTTCCATCACTGGATAATAAAATTCAAACTATTGTGCAAAGTACACCAAAGTAAATTTGCTAATTGTAGAAAATTTTCACTTCTTAAAACAAAATAATTCAGGTTTTTCCTAACAAACGAACCCCACCTCCGCATTTTTATTTAAAATTGGCGATAAAAAGTAAATAAACTTAAAAAAAATGTACCACATCATTCTTATCACTATAAATATTATTATTTAGTTAAAGTACCTCTTTCTCCCACGCACGTGCGCGAAACTAATATAATTCATGCTACTCTTCGAGATCGTTAGTACCTAAATGTTGGTGTAAGGAGCCAATTCATTCCATAGAAAGATTAAACCAGATAATATGTTAATAACCATAAAATCTAAATTTAAAATATTTTTGTAATAAAAGATTTAGAGAAATTGATTTTTTTAATAATTCACAAAGGTGTATCAAAAGTTATAAAATGAATCTAAATAAATCAAGTAGGAAGTTACCTTAGAGAAAATAATTAGATCAAAATAAAAATGACAATCAAATGTATGCAAGTTATGCATGCTCCTAAACATATATGATCCGGATATAGCTAGCCACTAAGGCGTCCACACATAAGTCACTCATACCAATGAAGAAAATTAAACCAGCCATTAAGGCATCCACAAAGATGCATATGGTATGTCATGACCATGATAATGATGCCCGAAATGTACAAATCACTAGCCAGTTAAGCAACCATGAAATAAAGGGTCATAACACAAGGCGTTAAACATTTTCACTACAAACATATTTATCAAGGTATAAAAATAGAACTCTATAATTAAATTCATCAAGATAAATGTATTACTCAAAAGAAACAATCAAAACATTTTAATTAATTTCTTTATGACGAAAATAAAATCATCCTCTTTCTTTTAAGAGATGCAGACATCATATCAATATCTTATGAACCGCTAATTTAGTATCTAGTCTAACTTTACATGAAAAAATCCTTTATCTTGAGTGCTTTCCTTCCAGATGCCACTATATAGCCCTCCAAAATATCACCAAGATGAAGGAACGAAAGTTTAGAACTGCGATTAAAATGCGAGGGAATGTTGGGATGGTTATTTTAGTGGCTTAGAAAATACTTGAGATAAATATAATGTTGGTAATGGCGTGTGGGTGATGAGGACTTCTTTTTCTCAACTATAAGTTTAATGTGTCCTAGGAAGGAGAGATGTATGTGACTAATAAATGAGGCGTGGAGCTGATTAGAGAGAAGGAATAATTATCTTCATTGAGGTTAATTGCACACACAAATAAGGAATTCAATTAGAATAATATCATTCAATGACCAACCATTTGGAATTAATTAACATTCATGTATTTATTCTTGCTAGTTAGACATTTGAATGAACACAAGAGAGAAAACACATGGTTCTATAAACTATAATCATAGTCAGAAAAATAATCCACTAAGTCTGTAAAAACTGTAAAATTCTAAACACCTAATTTATCCCCCTTCTTAGGTGCGCCTTTGTACTAACAAGGCCCTTTTGATCTTACTATTTATGAAAATAAGTCTTATTGTTTACTATAGTGGATGACCACATAAGATTCACATGGTTGTATTTGTTGAAGTATAAATTTGTGGCCATTGATAAAATTTAAAAAAAACTTACTTTGGTGAAAACTCAGGTAAACATATAAAATATATGCATATTGATAATGCAAAGGAATTGGATTTAACTAGTTTTCTGCGGGAACTGAGTACTCTGCACCAATTTTTATCTCCTCAACAAAACGTAATTTTTAAGAGAAAGCATCGCCATCCGTTAAATGTAACCAAAGCACTTCCTTTTCAATCCTTGATTCCCATAAAAAACTTTATGTCAACTTAAACTCATATAATAAATAGAGTTCCTTCATTAAATTTGAAAAACTTGTCCCCTCATGAACAATTTTATTGAAAAATGCCTTCATATGATCATCTTAGAGTTTTTAGTTGTTTGGCATATGTTGTTATACTATACCACAACTCACAAATAAATTTTCTCTTAGGGCTAACATGTGTGTTAAAGGTTACAAGTTCTATGATATTTCCACAAGAAAATTCATCATTTCAAGAAATGTGGTTTTTCATGAGACCATTTCCCCTTTCCATAACATGTCTACAACTGATGGTGATTGTAACGCCCCAGATTTTTAATCTAAAATTTTACTTAAAAAAATACTTATTTCTTAGAAAAGTTTACGATTTTTTGTTTTGTTTTGAATCCTTAACATTTATATATTTTAAATAATTAGTAACATTTACGTTATTTAATATTATTAAGAAAATATTTATTCAAAATTTAAAACAATGTAAAGACAATTATTCTTAGTGAAAGGGAACCACTTCCGTATTTCTAAAATTCTAGTATATTTTAAAAGTTTGTCACAAAAGATTATCTTTAGGAGTATGCATAACTTGCATACATTTTATTGTTATTTTAAATAATATATGTTTAGGAGCATGCATAACTTGCACACATTTTTATTGTTATTTTTATTTTGATTTATGTTTGCTACTTTTATTTAGATACATTTTATGACTTTTGATACATCTTTGAGAACTATTAAATAATCAATTTCTTTAAATCTTTTATTACGAAAAGATTTTATATTCATATTTTATGGCTGTTAATTTATTATTTGGTTTAATTTTTGTTGTGTGACAAACTGACCCATTACGCCAATATTTAGGTACTAATGATCTCAAATAGTTGCATGAATGATGTTCGATTGGTGCACACACGCTAGAAAATGAGACTTTTACTTAAAAATAATATTTTGTATTACTAAAAATTTTGTGATACATTGTAAAGTTATTCACTCTTCATTACTTTTAATAGAAACACGGAAGTGAGATTTCATTTGCTAGTAAATAATTGAATGCCATTAATTTCAGTCAACCTTGTATCTTTTGAATTTCACTTAAAGATAATTTATTTTATGTTGGAGTATAAATGAATATCAATCTAACAACTAGAAAATTAATTTTGCAGATAAATGAATAAATAATATTTTAGTAAATTACTCAACGTTCTTTTACAATATATATATATATATATATATCAAATCACTTTCTAACGCATCTTCAAATGATTACATGATACACTATTCTTAAGAAGAAAAAAAATTATAGTTGTTTCTAAAGTAAAACAAATATTTTTAAGTAATCTTTGGATAAAATATTTGGGGCGTTACACATTTCAAGCTCGAGTTAGGGGATCTGAAGCACTTTTTGAAATTATAAATTGCAAAATCGTCATAGGGTATACACATATGTCAAAGAAAGTTTACTACCCAGCTTCTTGAGGATACATGTTTATTGGGAGTAAAGCCATCAACCACAACTAAGGATCCAAATATTCCTTTGATAGAAAACGCTTCAGAATTATTAGATCCATCCATGTATAGACGATTGATAGGAAGAGTGATGTACCTTACTGATTCAAGGTCGTATATTTCTTTCTCGGTGAACAAGTTAAATTATTATATGAATAAGCCCAACAAGAAGCATCTTATGACCGTGGACCAAATCTTGTAGTATCTTAAGACATCTCCAAGATTATGACTTATGTTTTCTACAGTTCCATCAAAGTTTCTAATATGTAGATGTAGATTGGGGGAGTTGCACTACTACTAGAAGGTCAGCAACATGATTTTGTGTCTTTCTTGATGAGTCCATAATATCTTATGTAGAGTAAAAATATAGGTTGCAGCCTTGACATCTTAAATACTTTGGTTAAAACAATTGCTTAGAGATTTTGACATACAAGTTTCCAAATGTAATACCTTTTAGTCAGTTATACATCTTGCCTCAAATCCAACCACTCAGGAGAGATCAAAGCATATAGACATAGACTATCACTTTATTAGAGAGCATGTTTGTTATGGTATTTTCAACTTGATCCATGTGCCTTCCAAGCCTCAATTAGCTGATCATTTAACAAATGCTCTACCCAAACTGCATAGACATCAATGAGACTAATTGTACATTAAAATTGAAAACAATATTTTTTATAAAACTTCAGTACTTTAAATTTTTTCATATGTAGAAACCACATAGACATGATGTTGTTTGACTTCCTCCTAATTAGCATACAATTAAGGTTAATGTTGATGATTGTACCCTCAATAATATTTGTCGAGCTTGTTTTGGTGGAATTCTCAAAAATGGAAATTGAAAATGATTTATTGGGTTTTTCAATGGCCTTAGTTTTGGAATCAAGTCTATTTGTCGAGCTAGTTTTGGTGGATTATGTGTCAGTGTCATGAGCTCCTATGTATCATGGCCTTTGTTTATCCTGAGAAAAAAACTATCTAAATATTGTCATAGAGTTGATTCCACGTCAACCTTAGCCCTAGTTATGAGAGTTTCCTACTTCATCATCCTCTAGTTGCTCTGATCAACTGCATTAAGGAGTTAATTGACCTGAATTGAAATTTTTCTTTTGTTTAGAGAAGAAAATCAATGTGCAGATTGATTGGTACAACATGAATAATATATATGATTTATCAATTGAGATTGACACATATAATTATTATTTTCATTCACATCTAATGTGATTTCTTTTGAAAAAAAAATTAATGTGATTTAAACCCAAGTCTAAAATTTCTCAGTCGATAGTCGATACATAAATTTTAAGGTTAAATTTATAGACTAAAAAACCAATAAAATTATAGAGATAAAAAGCATATTTAATCTTAAATTTTAATAAATAAAATTGGAGGTTTTTTTAAATTTTTTTTATAAATAGATTTTGTTTTTCTAAAGAGTCTAATAGTGAAACTCACTTTCATGAAGTATGGAGAAGTAAGGATTTTATGGATCTGAATCAACATCTCAGTACATCAAATCAAATATTTTTCATACCTACCATTTGAGTTTTACTAATCATCAATGACACTAGCGAAGATCATGTCTACAACATTCGAGTTTAATACATATATTTTTACCACTAGAGCAAACCATTAAAGTTAAATAGTGATTATTGAAAGAAGAAATTGGTTTAAATGAGGTATGAATAATGAAGGAAAAAATATTGAGTTAGGTGAGGAAAATTATAGATTGTTGAATTGATGAAGATGATGAAATTCACTTTTTAGATGTGTGATTGAAAGTGATGAAATTCAAACTAAAAATTTTATAGGGACTAAAACTGAACAATGTTATATTTACAGGAACAAAAAACATATTTTTCTTTGTCAACTTACATTTTTGTAACGTCCACTTAACATTAATGATCAAAAATTAATTTAAAATTTTAAAAATTAATAAAAAAAATACTAAATACTTTCACACAGTAAACTAACGAGACCTAATTCTCTCTAAATATGTTTTCGTCTCTTCTAAATTGTTAGAGTCGTTGTTTTATAGAATTGAGTTTTACCGGATTCATCCCTACAATCCCAATCTCAGTCTCAAAATTTTTATAATAGTTTAGTTATTTTTTCTATAGAACTATTATAGTTGAGATAATAAAAATGATTCTTTATGAATAACTATATAGGATACCAATCTCAATCTAAGAAAAAAATTGTACAATTCATTAAACATTTACATATAGATTTATATTATATTACTATTTTAAAAATATAAGAATAAGAACAATTAAATTTTGCAAAAGATTCTAAATATGGTAAAACATTTTTCAATTTTTGGTAACCAATTTTATCACACTCACAAAATAGTTCTCTTTCTATAAAATCAACTTTTATTTTGTAACTAAAATTGAACTTTTTAGTTTGTCAAATATCATATTTATTGCAGTTTTAGTC
>JBBPBT010000152.1:10544346-10557804 GCA_037974875.1 Cicer bijugum | reverse complement strand
TTTTAAATTTTGAAATTTTCTTTTTCGAAAAATAATTTTTTTTCGATTTTTTAACTGATAAATTTTTTTCGATTTCTTTCAATAAAAAAATGATTTATAATATTTTTCGAAATTTGTTTTTATTCGAGAAAAAAAATTGATTTTTTTCGAGAATTTTTTTTTATTTTTCTCTCAAAAGTTTTTGAGAAAAAAATATTTTATAATTTTTTTCGATAGTTTCTCGAGAAAAATAAAATTCGAAAGTTTTTCAAGAAAAAAAAATATCAAAATTAACAAAATATTGGGGGCCTATAAGCCCCCTGAGTCCCATGAAATAATGGGTTGGAGATTTAAAAAAATTATTTTAATAGGGGGTCTAATATTAGGAGCTTAAAAAAATATTGAATGGGACCTTGGAGTTGGGAGCCTTTTGACAACTGTACCCTCTAGATTTTGTTCGTTCTTTATATTTTGGAATTAAAAACTGACCATTTGACATATTTTTTAATGTCAAATTATTCATATGACCCTGATTAAATTAAAAATATGAAGAAAAAAAAATTGAAGTTGAAATCTAAATTTTTATAGTGTTTTACACCAATTTCATATTGTTAATCCTTCTACATCATCATATCATATGCATTTTAATTAAAATATCTCATGTCATCATTTTTAGTTAAAAAATCAAAGATGACTAAAATTGTTGACTTTTAAATTAGGAGAATCAATTTCATAAATCAATAAAAATAAGGGACTTAAATTGCAGTTAAACAATTAATAAGTTTCAACTAAACACTTAATCAACTATCTCTTTTTTTTGTTAATCTTTTTTTTAATATCCAAATGCATTAACTTTTTCACCTATCAATTGTAGTTACCTTTTAATCCATTAATTATTGTCTTAATTGATTAATTATTTTTGACTATGACTTAATTGATGACCTTATTTACCCAGTCAATTATCTAATCTTTCTAATTAGTTATTGATCAAAAGTAATTGATTATCTAATCATCCTCGTCATTTATCTAATCTACCGTAATTAATTATTTGTGATTAACATTGTCACAAATCAATACTTACACTATTTATGTGTTTTTACTAAATTCCTAATTTCAATTACCCTTATTGCCTAATTGATTATTTTAATGATCTATTCAATTAATTATATCATCTAATTGATTAGCCAATAATTGTTTTTAGTTTTTTTTTTTGTTAAACAAGTGACTCCATACAGAAGAGAATGTTGAATAAAATGTAAGCTTTAATATGCACAATACATTAAATATTTAAAAATATTAGGTGAATTATTATTTTAGTTTCTCAAAGTATATGACGATATCATTTTGGCCTCTGACTTAGCAAAAAATTCAAATTAGTCATCGAATATCAAAATAGTTTAAAATATAATTTATTATCAAAATAGTCTGTTATAACTTTAGAGACCAAATTAACTCATATTTTGATAATTTAGAGACTATTTTGAATTTTTTGTTGAATTAGAGATTCATATGACATTGTCATATCCTTTCAAAGACGCATACCCTACACTATGAGAGAGCTTTGCCTTGTAGCAATGGTGGAGAATAATACGACTTTATTCCGGTGTCAATTATCTTTGGATTTAATCTACATTTCATATTGTTGTTTTTACATTTTATACAAAATTTGGGTTTGACTTTGTTGTTGATTATTCTAAAAAAACAAAATTGCTCCAATTTGTTGTGAATGGTGTCAACTATTAGATTTATTTGTTGCAGTTATGTTGTTCATAATAAAGGGGAAAAAATTGAAATCAAGAAAAACTTTGTAGAGAAAATGAGTAACAATGATTGTTAGTGTTTACATTATTTTTTTAAAGGATCAATCTTAAAGATCAGGTCGGTGAAGAAAATGGCATGATAGAAGCAGATGCACAAAAGAAGAAATAGAAACAATGTGAAAAAAATATAAAACCATAGGTCTTTTTAAAAAAAATAATTGTTATAAACTTTATGAGTCTTTAGATTAACCAAATGGCCATGAATGGTGTAGTAGAGGCAGCCATAGAGAACTTGGCTGTTGAGGATCCAATCTAAAACAAATTGAACTTAAAAATTATTGCATAATAAACAACTAATAATGTAGTATAAAAGCTCTAACAAAAATATTAAAAGTGAGCAAGCGAGTATTAGCAAGGAGAGTAAGAATAAGAATTGACTTAGAAGAAGGTCGTCAATTGATGTGAGTTGCAAGTGGGAAAATGACTCATATTTATAGAAATGGATGTCAATCTAAAATCGCAATCAAAATTGGTCATCAATTCTAATTAATTTGTATAGTATGTATGCACACGTCTCATTCAGTTATATACTTCGTAATCAATTGTGTATTAGCAATAACCCATTATACAACATAGTATTGATGAATTTTGGTGAATTAAAAAAAAAACACGATAAATGGCTCACAATCATAATTGATTCATAACATATTAATGTAAATTTTATAATCGAGTGTCCCATTTAAATATGGCTTGCAACATATATAAGGGTATTTTTTTTTGTAAAAAAATTCAAAAGAATTTTGAAGAATTTCATATAACAAATTGATTTAATTTCGGTGTTAACCTTCTTGAAGGAAAAGAAAAAATACAATAAATGGGAACTGAATTGTATATTTTTTAAAAACTTTTTCGTTTGATATGCTATGAAATATTTTCTTTTCCTTTAGGTAAATATTGGGATTAAATTCACTTGATGAAACTATATGAAGGATGCATAAAAGTAAAGAGATAATAGAAAGAAGAAAATACAATGATTTTTATACTAATTCATAATCCAACTGGTTGATACGTCTAGTCCTCCAATTATAAAGAGATTTACCTTTCAACTGAAATGATTTTTCGATTATACTCAAATAGTACAAGTATTCTCTGTCTCTTATGACAACGATGTTGAGACAAAATTCCAAATTAATATTTTGATGATAGTTAAACAAAAGGTTAATTAAGACTTCTAATTATGATTCTAAGTGTTTTGGTATTTAACATGTGTATTTGAGTGTGTTAAAACAAGATTGGTACCAAGCATTACACAACAAATCTCATTAAAATCAAAAAAGCAAAATCAGTAAAACAAATAACTTTCTTGATAGATTTCTAGAAAACGAAGAATATTCTCCACCATCTGTCATAAACAAGAATCATCATATTTCTATGTAAAAGATTAGATATAGGAAGTGTTATCAAATTCATATCTTCATCAGAAATATATAAGGATCAATCTAAGCAAGAATTATTCCATTATACATAAAGCAAGATCATTCTCCAAGTTAAGCAAATGCAAGTAGAAATTGACAGGCTGGAAATGACACTATTGTTGTACTTTTAAACAGATCTCCACACGTGATTCAAGGCTTGTAATCATTTCACACAACAATCAAGATCACAAAATAAGTTAGCTCATCTCAAGACATATTCGAATAACGTTCTTAGATTACAAGAACATTCCTAGTTTTAGCAAGAACATTCTTGCTTTGTGGTTGATCTTATCCATTCACTTACTCAGGGTAGTTGGCCTATTTTCAATGGTTAAATGAGTTGTCGTAAGCTCTCTTAAAGCCTATAAATAAAGCTTCACAATAAAGAAAAAATCTGGTATCAATATTTATTATTTTTTTCTTCAAAATCTGGTACACTACAAGAAAAACCCTATTTTGTGGCCAATTTTATAAATATTTTGTGGCCGAATAAAACCCTCACAAATTTGTGACCGAAAAAGCCCTCACAAAGGTTAAAATTGAAATTGGTCATCTTTTGTGGCTGAAAAAGCCCTCACAAATTTTTAAATATTTAACTGGATTTTGTGGCTGCCTAAGCCTTCACAAAATCACAATGTTGTGATTTTGTGAGGGCTTAGGCAGCCACAAAATCCAGTTAAATATTTAGGGATTTTGTTAGGGCTTTTACAGCCACAAAAATGAATTTTGTGAGGGCCAGATCCGTCACAAATGAGCTGATGTGACCATTCAAGTTAGTATTTTATATATTTTAAATTTAGATTAGTATATATATATTTATATATATATTATTTTTAAAATATAGATTAGTAATATATATATTTAGATTAGTTTTATAAATTTTATATAGGTTTGTATAATGATATAGTCTTGATTATTAATTTATAATATTGTTTGAAAATTAATTAATATATAATCCCCTAATTAATTGACATATATATCAAAGTTATTGATTTTAAAAAAACATTATTAAAATTTATCATATTAATTATTATTTTTTGTTATAAGTATTAATATGTTATTATATTATTTATAATTTATTATATTGTTGGCAAATTAATATATATATATATATAATGTTTATTTAATTATTATTTTTTTGTTAGTATTGATATTTTTTGATAGTATTGATATATATTTTATTATTGTATTGATAATAATATATTATATTGTGTGCAAATGCATGCTCTCCTAATTGACATATAAATATGTCAAAATTTATATTAATGCTTTTGAAATATAAAGCAATTAATATATAAAATATCGATATATATATATATATATATATATATATATATATATATATATATATATATATATATATATATAAAGCAACTATGGATTTAGACCGTAGTTGGATGTACGATAGGAATTTTTCCAGAAGAAAGGGTCTTAAACAACGTTTTGCTAACAAGGTCGAAGAGTTTCTCAATTTTGCGAGAGTGCAAAAAATTGTCCAAGATGAAGGGGGAATGAGATGTCCATGTTGTTTGTGTCGATGTAGACGGTTTAAAAGTGAAGATGAAATAAGAGTGCATTTGTATGCAGACGGATTTATGCCTAACTACTGGATTTGGACTAATCATGGAGAAGAGTCTCCGGTCGCGCCTAATACTAGTACATCTTTGGAAAATTATAACATAGGTCCTTCAAGTAGTACTAACATGTTAGGTATAGATTATTATAACTATCAACACTTTGAGGCGATGAATGATATGATCTCGGATGCTGTTGGGGTTAATTTGTCATTCAATGAAGATCAATATGATGATACCGATGGACTTCCCAATGAAGAAGCTCAGAGATTTTATGGTCATTTGAAAGAGACAAATAAACCATTGTTTGAAGGTTCTTCAAACTCAAAGTTATCAATGTGTATTAGATTGTTAGGTCTAAAGTCTTAATTTCATGTTCCTGATTTAGCTTTGGATTTGATGACTAAAATGATGCTAGACTCAACACCTATCAGAGATGGTTTGCCGCAAAGTTATTACGATGCGAAACGGTTAGTGTCAAAGTTAGGATTAGGTGTCAAGAGGATTGATTGTTGTGTTAAAGGCTGCATGTTGTATTATGATAATGAATTTGGTATGAATGATGCAAACTTAGTTGAATGCAAGTTTTGTCAAGAACCAAGATATCACCAAAGGAATAACTCAAGGGTAAGTAGGGGAAATCAATTCCAAGGAAATCAATGTTTTACCTCCCTATTGTATCAAGATTGCAAATATTGTTTGCATCAACACAAACTGCAGGAAATATGACGTGGCATTATGAGAATAGAAGAAATTCAGGCGAGTTGCGACATCCGTCTGATGGTCAGGCATGGAAACACTTTGATCAAATACATCCTGATTTTGCGTCAGATCCACGCAATGTAAGACTTGGATTATCCTCAGATGGATTTACGCCTTACATACAAGCATCGTCTACTCCTTATTCTTGTTGGCCGGTTATTGTTACTCCTTACAATCTTCCTCTTGATATGTGTATGTATAAACCTTATATGTTCTTAGCTGTTGTGATACCAGGTCCTTCTAATCCTACAACTGGTATTGATATTTATTTACAACATTTGATTGACGATTTGAAGAGGTTGTGGAATGGTGTCTTGACATATGATATTGCTTGGAGAGTAAAATGTTGTATATATATCCAAGTTATTTGTATGCATGCTCATATATTTATTCATTTTTGGTTCATTTTTCGTAATAAAGTATGATTACATATGTACTCTGAATATTGAACATTTCTTGTATGTAATTATTAAATTAATTTCAACACCCTTGTTACTTTTTTGTTACACTTTAAGGAAGGTGATCCCTAGAGCATCAACTAATTAACAAGGCTAAATAGAGCTTCAACCAAAGTTCAAGTAACTAACCAGAGACTTCTGACTTCTAGCTCACATCTTGAAGGGAAATAACCCACTCTCTACCCATAAAATTATTGATAAGGTCAAAGTTAATCAGAATCCTGGCGAAATTGTCGAGTTCCATGGTGCCCCAGATAAATTTGAATAACAAGCATGCCAAACATCCACAACTCTAGGAAAATCAAACAACCAATGGTGAATGGTTTTCCTCTTCCAAATCAAAAATCATGCCCCAAGAAGACTCATAAATGCCCCTATGATGAAGGACATTTCGCGTGGCTGGAGAGTTATGATACGTTTGCCAAATAAAGAACTATACATTTATAACCATTATCCAAATATATGTATTACATCTTCTTGGAATCATGCATTTAAAATCATCAAATCTCATCTGATTTGAAAGCCCATTTACCATCAAAGGCTATGTTGTCGAGTAGGAAAGATTCAAATATTGTTGATACTGATGATAATTTACAAATTGGGGTTTTCAAAGGCATGAAAAACAAAAGTTGAAGGAAACTATATTATAAAATTTTCGCCCAATGACCAAAGAGCATGCACGATTTAAGAAATATTTTTTCTTTTATTTTTATTTTTCTTGGTTAGGTGTATGTCCCATAGCTACATAAAATATGGGAGACGCTAGTTTATTTTTTTATTTTAGTCAACATCGTAACGTCAGATGGGTCGACGCTACATTATCTGATTGGTAAAATTTAATTTTTTAATCCTATTAAAAGTATTTTTTCAACTTAACTCTCACCCACCCCCTTTTTGAACCCTAACCTTCACCCTCGACCCCGTCACTCTCACCCTCTCATTGCCCTGTCACTTTCCATCGCCTCACACTTACTCTTGCGGCCTCACCGTCCCTTTCGTCTCTCAACCTCACTCACTTTTGTCTCTCGTCCACTCATCTCTCAGACTCACTCTTGTCGTCTCGCTCTCGTCTATCTGAGAAGCTTACAACATGATTTTTCATCAACAAAAAGTAAGTGTGTCTAACTGAGAAACTTATTTTTTTTTCTTCATGAATTTAGGTTTTCTTGCAATTTAGTAAGTGCGTCTTACGAGGCTTTCATTATCAGAGACTAGACAAAGTCCTTCTGGTGATGATAACATTGATAATGAGGGATAACGTTGTCTCTTGGAAATGGGTCATCTGCTTTTTACAATTTTGTTCTTAGAGGAGAAAGGGTAATCTGTGAATTAATTTCCCCGTTTCTGGAGATGTACAGGGTGAAGGCCACATAGTTCATATAAAAAATGATTATGTCAATCTACTACTGATGCAGTTGACAAATCCATTCATTCTAGATTTCATGTTGGCACATTGTATAAATTTCATAAATATATGTCACAATTGGTCAAAATCCAACGTGAACATTTGTTCAGTTTTTAAGCCAATCTATCTATTTAAAATATTTTTCTTAATGTGTTTTTATTTTCTCAATCAATCATTAATTTTTTTTCTTTTTGTCCCATATGTCTCCTATTGGTTGAGACTTGCTAATGGTTTTCCAAATACTCACCACTTGTTCAGTGGTTGAAATTTGTGACTATTTCAGACGTGATAATGGTTTAGGTAATGCTTGTTGTAACGCCTAATTTTTTTAACATGAATGAAACAAAAATATATACAATTCAAATGAAACTGAAAATTTTAATTCATAAATATCTAAATACTTACAAATTTAAAACAACTTTCAAGTAAGACTTAATTAAACTATGAATCTAATCTAGACTCAAGACGTGATCTGACTCCGACTCATGATATTGAATGATTGGTGAGCAAATCCGACTACTCCTCAGACTTTCAATGTTTACCTGTTACGTGGAAAACATCACCCTCAACATAGTGAGCATAAAACTCAGTAACATCGATTTAATAAAAAACAATTATTAATGTTTCCCAGCCATGTCGGTATGCTAAGCATGGAAAATTCTCTCGGTAAACTATACTTCAAATTAATATAATATTATTTCTTTGTAAGCTATATTCAAATACCTCTTCTTCCTCTAGTCTCAAATATTTCAAACACTTTAAGCCATTCGAAATGAGTAATCTAATGACTTAAACTCAATATATCAAGTAAGTCATAAAGACTACATTGGTTTCACCCAATATCCTCTACTTGAATAACCTCTTTTGGTAAGATTGGACATAATTAAGTCTGTAAGTGGTGCCCCACTTACTCTCGCTTACCCCTCGCTTCCATCTTATATAGACGGAGAGTTCATCTAACTAGAATGAACCCTATATACAATACTAATACTAATACTAATACTAATACTAATACTAATACTAATACTAATACTAATACTAATACTAATACTAATACTAATACTAATACTAATACTAATACTAATACTAATACTAATACTAATACTAATACTAATACTAATACTAATACTAATACTAATACTAATACTAATACTAATACTAATACTAATACTAATACTAATACTAATACTAATACTAATACTAATACTAATACTAATACTAATACTAATACTAATACTAACACTAACACTAACACTAACACTAACACTAACACTAACACTAACACTAACACTAACACTAACAATAACAATAACAATAACAATAACAATAACAATAACAATAACAATAACAATAACAATAACAATAACAATAACAATAACAATAACAATAACAATAACAATAACAATAACAATAACAATAACAATAACAATAACAATAACAATAACAATAACAATAACAACAACAATCTAGTATATATCTAATCATAACATAAGTAATCTTCATTCACACTATGAAACATGTGCTTAATATATCAAACTTCCATAAAAGAGTGTTATTTTTAAGCTTTCAAATGCAATTGGTTTCACTCAAAACCAATTCCTATTGCTTTTGTTATAATCATCTTAACTTACCTATGTCATAATCGTTTTATGCAGAAACACTATAACTTTGAGAAATTAATTAAAATATCAAACGATGTCCGATTTAAATAAATGATAATATTTTGGAAAGCTTAAGATGTCTAGTTTATAAATATACTTTTTATTATGCGTAATAGACATTCAGTTAATACAGTTTAATAAAATAAGGTATACTTATACAAAAACATAACAATAGATTATTTTCCAACTTGTAACTCAAATTTCTCTACCAATTCTCAATGAAAATTGGTGAAACCAGTGTCTATTTCGTAGGTAATTAAATCTATTTTCAAATGGAATAAAAATCAACTGAAAATACCATCTATGGAGAAAGTTATGAGTAAAATACCAAAGGTATACCTATACGGGTTCAAAGATAACATCATACTATTTTCACTTCAAACTTTATATTTTTAAGTTCGTTTGATCAACTAAGTCAAATACACTCAAAATTCAGCATAAAACCAAGTAATTACCAATACTAAACAATCTCATCTCATCACAAATCCAACCACAATAATCAACAACAATAATCAAACAACAACTCTTCATAGTAATTAATACAAACACCTAACATGCATTATTAATAATCAATGATACTAAATCAAATAGAATTATCTCAATACCTAAATATACAAATCAAGAAATAGATATTAAGAACATGCAACCAATATCTCTAAGCACACCTAAGAGAGGTTTTAAGAGGATTTTCTATGTTACCTTAAGAAGAGATTTGAGACCCCAAAGTTTGAGTTTCCATCTTCCTTCTCAACATGCAAGAACTCTAAACTTCTTCTCCTATATTGAAACCCTAACTTTCCTTTTCTTTTTTCTCTTAATTTCCCATTTCACTCTACCTCTTGATCCTCTTTTACTCTAATATAGATGTGAGGGTGTTTCTAATATGAGATGGTGAAATGAGGGAGCTTGAGAATGGAGTTAGTGTGTCCTCTTTTTTTTTTTTTTTCCTCTTTTCTTCTTTCTTCTTTCCTCTTTTCCCTTTTTTCATCTTTTCTCTCATTTTTTTTTCTTCATTTTCCCTGATATGTTACGGTTCTATCCATTATGATTTTGTAGGAAAGGCAAAGAGTAATTTTCACAAATTATCATAGGGACACACCCTACATAAATTGCTTCCACTACTCATGGACTTGCCACTGTGTCCACTACTCAAGACATTTAGCAAATCCTTTTCTTTCTCAAAACAGTTGGGTTTAAGCTTTACAATGTGTTTGTATAGAAATATGTTTCAATGGAAAGCCAACAGTAGGGTCAATATCCTTTTAATTTTTTTAAAAATATTTTTTGTACATTCATATCAAAATTTAGCTGCTGTCCAAGGAAGTATTGATTATTGTATGTTTGTATGTATATTTTCTTCAAGTAGGAATAATAGCTAATGTTCTAGAGTTTTATCTATAAATAGTACTTGCTTGTGTCAATTTTGAAGTGGATTATATTGGATATTCATTTTGCAAAAGTTGAAAGGCAAAGGGTTTAAACTATGAATTTAATTGGCAACAGACACATGTTAATTATATGCTCTTTTGCAGATATCAACCTCAATGCAAATATGACTTTTGTTTTTGAAGAGTTCAAGAATTGCATACTCCAATAAAAGATGGTGGTTCTTTCTGGAAGCTTTAAAAGAACTCGCATTTTGTGGCTAGACTAGATGATATCTACAAAAATTCAAAGCTTTGTTTCACCCTGATAAAAATTCTGAGGTCATTATGATCTTTTTGTATCTGTTCATTTGTTTACTCACTCTTTCATGATAATTATGGATATGGTCTAGTTTAGAGTCTATGTTACATTGGTAATCATTTGTTCTTTTGTTGTCTTTATATTCTCATAATCTCTAGTTCATATGTTCGTTTAGACAGAAATCTTTAGTCGTTTTTATTTTATGAACTTTTCCCCCTTTACACCTCAATCTATAATTTTTTTTACATTGTTGGTACTCCTGATTTTTTGAGCTGTTTACGAGAACCATGTTGATAATTTATGATTGTTAGTTTGGCACCAACCAAATTGTATTTGCTACATTGTTATTAGTTGCGGACTTCTACTAGCCATAATTATCATGCTGGCAACACTTTAAAACCACCAGAGCTCTAAAATTGATTGGAAAAACTGCATTCTTTCTGTGAACAAACTGAATCATAGCTTTTACTCTCACATATTGTAGTATTTTCACAAGGTAGACAAAATAGAAAACTAAGAAAATTGAGGTAATTGGAAAATATCAGGAAATTTTTACTGGAAATAAATGTGTTTTTCTTTAAATTCCCAATCAAAATATGTAGAAAAAAAAATTAATTTGACCATTTGGTAAACGATGAAAGGAGAATGAGAATACCTGTTGTGTTTAAAGTTCTTATTTTTTATGCTCTCTTGACAAACTAATTGACTTTGAGTTGAGCCATTTATTTCTATACTTCTTTGTTTTGCTCCTTCCTGTCATACTCCTTGCCAAGCCAACTTAAGGACATTGTTTAAGCCTTAAGGTCATCACATTACATTGAGGGTTATACTAGACGAATTATTTGTTTACATGCAAAAGAATAGTCTTTTTAAGGTATTTAATTTTGTTGCTTAGCGAATCCCATTAAAAGCAAATTGTATGTGACTAATTTCATTAGAGATTATGCGCATGAAATAATATTGTTATTTTATCTTCTTCAGAGTTTCACATTGTTAAAGAGTTAACTAATTGAACTGAAAGAATAGTAATGACCATACTTGTGAAAACCATGAATAAACTATTTTTTGTTAATTTTATGCTTTTACACTTTTCTTGTATATAATTGATTATTTTCATGAAAGACGTGATTGGAATAAAAAAAAACGTTAATTGATGCAAAGTGTCTATGTAAAGTTGCCGATGTCATCATATAAATTGGAAATCTTGTTCTCATTGTTACTAGATAGAAAGTAATGAATATAAAGTTGATTGAGTTTGAAATTTATTCTATATGACTCAAATATATTGGATAAAATTATTAGGTTCACTTTTTGTAAATGTTGTTAGTTTACTTGTTTCTTTTAAAATCAATGTATAGTTTATTAATTTTGAATTTATGTTGAATTCATGAGTTTATTTATCTATTTTTCAAACTTATTTAATGATTGACAAGTTATGTTTTGGTCTTATAGTAAATGGATCATACTTGGATGTACAATAGGGTACATGAGACGTGGATTGAAAAAAGAGTATGTTAGTGGAGTTAAAGATTTTGTGAAGAGGGTTTGGAAACAATCGATTTTTATATCTGAGGGAGGGATAAAGTGTTCGTGTATAAAATGCAAGTGTATGAAGATACCTGTAGCAACTACTGTTAGACTTCACTTGTACCGGGATGGATTTCAACCAGATTATTGGATTTGGACTGAACACGGAGAACTGAAGCCAATGGTTGAAACAAGGGGTGGTTCGAAGGTATAGTAACAATACAGTTGACTTTTATTTAGACTGTAGCGTCGACCAGCCGACGCTACCTATTATGTTGACTACAGTTTGTTGACTTTAGCGTCAGCCATCCGACGCAACTATTTTCTCCCCAGCTGACGTGTTAACTGACATATTTATCGTCAGATGTTTCACTTTTGTTCATAGCATCGGTGTAGCGTACGCCTGGTCGCCGCTACTATAGCGTCATATGTTGTTTGGCCGACACTAGCCATTAGCTTCGATCGTTTTAGCCTAGGCCCAAAACCGACGCTAATCCAACGATAAATCACCATTAGCGTCGACATTGGACCGACGCTAAATTCTGTTTTTCTAGTAGTGAGTGTTTGTATAATTTAGATTGATCAAAAGTTTGACATTTGTGTTGGTATGATTAATTGAAGACTGAAAAATGTTACACAAGATAGATTTAGTGTTTTTATTGTAAGTTTTTCTACCCCGCATAGATTTGGTTGCGAACTCCAGCCCCTTCCAAAACCAGAGATAGTGCATATTTTATAATTATAGGTGTAGAAAAATGAGATATTAGAAATTTTAGGGTTTGGATCAGATATGAGAATTTTTATTTGAAATTGAAGAACTTAGGATGTAATATGAAGGTTGTTGAGTTTTTATTAAAATATTTGGGGTTGAAAAGGAAGATTATTAAGCTTTTATTATTTACTTGATTAATTAATTAATTAGTTTTAAGTTTTTAATTAAATGATTAAATAAGTTAATGAAATTATTTAAGTTTTCTGGTCAACAACAATTATACCGTCATCATGTGTTACTTCATCTAAAATTAGTCATGTTATCATTTTATTACCAAAAAATTTTTATAAATGATTTTTAAAAAAATTTGTTAGAATTTACGAACGTATATATCAAACAAAAAAATTATAAAAATTAAAATAAAATATATTTACAAAAACAAAAAAAAAAGCTAAATCT
>JBBPBT010000152.1:10473827-10522322 GCA_037974875.1 Cicer bijugum | reverse complement strand
CTAAATTAAATAATCTAATAAAAGAGTAACATGATTGATTAATTTTTGTGAAAGTGCATTCAAGAAATTTTTACTGTTGTATATTAATGTCTAAGCACCAAAACATCTATCAAATAACAATTAGTACTAAAAAATAAAAATTAGGGTGTTACCTTTCATGAAGAAAACGAAATAACACAATAAATGGGAATTGAATTGTATATTTTTTTAAAACTTTTTCATTTGATATGCTATGAAATAGTTTCTTTCACTTTAGATAAATATTGGGATTAAATTCACCTGATGAAGCTATATGAAGGATGCATAAAAGTAAAGAGATAATAGAAAGAAGAAAATATAATGATTTTTATACTAATTCATAATCCAACTAGTTGACACGTCTAGTCCTCAAGTTATAGAGAGATTTACCTTTCAACTGAAAGGATTTTTCGATTATACTCAAATAATACAAGTATTCTCTGTCTCTTAAGACTTATAATTATGATTCTAAGTGTTTTGGTATTTAACATGTGTATTTGAGTGTTTTAAAACAAGATTGGTACCAAGCATTACAAAACAAATCTCATTAAAATCAAGAAAGAAAAATCAGTAAAACAAATAACGTTCTTGATAGATTTCGGAAAAACGAAGAACATTCTCCACATCTGCCATAAACAAGAATCATTATATTTTTATGTAAAAGATTAGATATAGCAAGTGTTATCAAATTCATATCTTCATCAGAAATATATAAGGATCAATCTAAGCAAGAATTATTCCAGAATGCATAAAGCAAGATCATTCTCCAAGTTAAGCAAATGCAAGTAGAAACTGACAGGCTGGAAAGGACACTATTGTTGTACTTTTAAACATATCTCCACACGTGATTCAAGGCTTGTAATCATTTCACACAAAAATCAAGATCACAAAGTAAGTCAGCTCATCTCAAGACATATTCGAAGAACGTTCTTACATTACAAGAACATTCCTGGTTTTAGCAAAAATATTCTTGCTTTGTGGTTGATCTTATCCATTCACTTACTCATGGTAGTTGGCCTATTTCCAATGGTTAAATGAGTTGTCGTAAGCTCTCTTGAAGCCTATATATAAAGCTTCACAATGAAGAACAAATCAGAACTCAACGTGCAAAGCAAAACGTCACTCATTGAATCATACTCGAGCATCTCAAATCATTCTAAGTTGCAGTTCCATTCTTAGTGTGATATTAGAATCAGTACTTATTGAGTTCTAAAATATATAATCTATTTCTCAAACAAGAGTTGAGCATATCCAGATTGTAATAATGTCAAATGTCATTACTTTGTAACTCAAAGCTACATTGTTAACATAGCTTTAGTAGTGTGTAAAAATACTTTTATTAATTAAAATGTATCTTGTAAATTCCTTTATGAAACAATGTAAGGTAACCTGTGGAAATCCTTTCTAGGTAGAAAGGTAGAACTTTGTAATAGATCAAGACTAATATGTGAAAACTGTGTGAAAACTAAGAAAGTTCTTGCTTTGAGCACTTAGTGGAAAATCTCACATTTGTGAGGACTTGATGTAACTCATATTGGATGAACCAGAATATATGCTTGTGTGATATCTATTTCCTTATCTCTATTTATTCTTTGTCTTGTAATTAGTTTTTATATTCATAAATTGATTATGTTGTTTTTCCACTAACCAATAATGTTCTTCGTTTGTAACCATTAATCTTGAGCTAAACATTTCCGTTTTACAATAGGAATTTTTAAAAGGGACAATTATAATTCAAACTCTGTAGTACACTCATTTTGTCCATTATTGTTAAAAATAAATCAAAAAGGAAAATAAATCAAAAAAGGAAATATGTATTTAAAAAAGAAAATATAAATAATTACAATAAACAATTTCATTATGTCTTATAAATTTACAATTTCAAATGTATTTACAATTCTAAAATCAAATCAAATTACAAATTAAAAATAAAGTCAAATTAAATTACAAAAAAATTCAAATCAAGCCAGTTGTTTCCTTTGTTCTCTAGTGTTGCCTTGCCAAACTCTGATATGTTGATGTTGACAGCCATTGATGCACAAGTCATGCTCACTGATATATTTGTACTTGATGTAAGTAAATAAAGATATAAAAAGATAACTTTTATAAATCAGCCATTGTACACATTATAATTAGCAAAGAGACAAACTTTTGAGTTTATAAAAACTAAGGGGCAAATTAAAACTGCAAATTAAAGCTCAGCAAGTAATCAGATAAAAACAAACCTAAGCTAAAACCATGAAGGCATCAGAGGTGCAGAAAAACACAGATGATGAACAAAGAAATTAAAACATCAAACAAGGATTTGGAAAGCTCAAACTCAAACAGTGTCACAGATAAGAAAGCAACTAAACATATAAAAACTCTATAAATACACCTTGTCAAATTTCAAAGAAGGGAAGACAGATCTGTGATTAATATTGATAAAAAAACCATAAAAAGAAAGAGAAGAAAAAGAAACAGAAAGCATCACCGTCGTTTCAACTTCCACTGCGAATCAACGTCCCTGTCTTCATCGGTATCTGAAAAGGCATGTATCTTCTCATTATCGTCATGTTTGCTGCTTAGATTGGAAGCTAAAATTTAAAACTAGATTTAATTTATTTGAAATATGGAGTTTTGTTTTGGTTGTGTGAATGTTGTTTTTGGTTGAAATCATTTTTTATTGTGTTAATAAAGCTTAAAATTGGATTTGTTCTTGATGCTCAGCTACGGTTTCCCTTTATGCCATCTTTTCAAACACCTTTTCTTTATGCCAGCCTATTTGAACCGTTTGCCATGTTGTTCGGATTTAACACTTGCTTTGATCGCTTGCGAGACTGTTGGACTTAACATTGCTTTGCTAGCTAGTCATTATAGCCTTGCCAGTAGCTTATATTTCCATCACTTTATTCCATTTAATTAATAAAAATTCTACTATAATTTTCATTTAATTTCTATTTATTATAAATAATTATGGATGTAATTAAATGATAATAAACATCATTTATTTTATTTATGAGTGGTATTAATTGATTTTTCTTTTTTAACTTTGGATTGTGCTATTTAATCGATTTGAAAGAGCTTACATTTGAATATGTTTTTCTATTATTAAAATGTTTATTTATTTAATAGATCATATTACAAGTTCATGTATCTTTTTTACCATTTTTTGTGTGTTTACTACTGACTTTATTTTGCTGAATTATTTAAATTTACTTAATATTTAACATCAATTTATTTTTTTTAAAAAGCAAAGATAATTTATAATCGAATTTTAAAAGATTAATTAGATGTGACATCTTCTAATCTTTGAGTAGTTAGGACACAAGTGGTACAACTTGATAGTCCTAAAACTCTCTTTATTTATTTATTTATTTATCTTAATGAATTAATCTAAAATCGACTTAAATTTGATGTGGTATTATTTTTTATCTTTGAGTTGTTAAGACACGTATTGTACAACTTGGTGTTTTTTTTCTTCATATATAAACCGAAAAATAATTTAAATATTGTTAAAAGGATTAATAAGATGAAACATCTTTTAATTCTTTGAGTTTTTGAGACACAAGTTGTACAGCTTGATAGTCATAAAACTCGTATTTTAAAGTATTTTTTTAAGTCAGACAAATTATTTTCTTTTCTTGTCAAAATATTTTTAAATATAACAAAATTCATTTTTGTTAAAAAAAACACATCAACATTTTCTATCCAATAACTATGTAGCTTTGATTTCTCCATCGCACCGGGAAATACGTAGAAGCAAGATTTATTGTCAAGCACATAAATAAAAATTTCTTTTTTTTTTTTTCCTTTATTTGTTAAGTACATATTTATTTCAAAATCATATTTTAAATATAGTAACAATTGTTATTCATATTTAATAATAAAGAAAAATAAATATACTTAAGTTAATAATAATTTTGCATAATTAATTATAGGTAATCGTATTTTAACGGATGTCGTAGGGTGCTAGTACATTCTCTATGCATAATCGACTCTCGAACTCAAAATTTGGTTTCAAATACCATTTTTTTTTTACTATTTTAAGGATTTCCCAATATTTTCCCTATTTTAAAATAAATTTTGGTGGCGACTCCATTGAATTTAAGAAACACTTGAAATTTTAGGCTGCGACAGCTGGCGAAGCCACTAGGGATATTTTAGCGAGTCAGACCTAATAAATTACGTGATGAATAAATATCTATAAATAAATTATGACATTTTTGCTCTATATATTCCTGTACATCTTCCTGTACATCCTCATCTATATTTTTCCCATCCTCCATCATTCTCACTCATCAACCATCTGTTAAAAAACATCTCTTTATTCATCAGTTACTTCCCACTTTACATTTTTTCAAATGGCTCGAACCAAAGTAATTGCAAAACACAAAATCACTTATCAAGAACTAGAAGAGAATCAAGATGTATACTCAAGCCCTGAGTTATATTACCATGAGAAAACCCAATCTGAAGGAAATTCCTTGAACACCATTCCTTCTTCTCAACCTTCCAAAAGTTCCTCTCCTCCTTCGTTCACTCCAAAATTTCAAAAACCTCATCCTCCTCAGCTCCCATCAGGGGCTCCTCCAGAATCATGTATGGAGCCGTTTCATCAAAAAGGGCGCTCCTTCATGACAACACGATTCATGTCATCCACTTTGATGATTCAGAGACTACTCTACCTTCAGAACCCTCACAACAACTTCCTCTTACGAAATCTTCCTCCAAAGCTTCAACTCCTAAAAAGGTTAAACCTTCCTCACCAAAACCTCCATCCTCTTCTCAAAAAATTTCTAATCTTACCCCATAGTTTGATTCGACTGATTTAGAAACAAATTATGTTTCAAAATGGCTAAACAAGTTTGTGGTCAATGGTAAAATAATTGATCTTGCTGATATCAAACAAGGAAGATTTAATGTGGAATAAATGTTTGATTAACTCGGATGGACTTCATTTTTCAAAATCAATGAGCCCCAATATCCTCGGTTTATAAGGGCATTCTATGCTGCTTCAAATGGTTCAAGAGACACCATCCGTTTTAGCATGGTACTAAAAGGGGTTCATATGGAGATAAATTTCACTACACTATGTCAAATTCTTGACATAAGTGATGAAGGAGCCTACCACTTACTTGAAAGGTGGTATTCACGAGTTTTAATACCTAGGACCTCTGTCCTTCAAAACATTCTCATCAAACCTCGAAAACCTTTAGTGGCCTTCAATCTTCGTCCAATATGTTGTATCCTCCACAACATTTGTGTTCACTCTATTGTGCCTCGAGCTGGTAGCTTTGAGAAGGTACAAAGCTTGATATCACGGTCATTCATCATTTGATAACTAACTCTCCTCTTCATTTAGGTTATGTGATTTTCTGCTTCATGTTGAATGTTGTTATGATGGGAAGATCTGCCCCCATATGGGATATTACTAACTAAGGTTTTCAAATTCTTCAAACTCCCACTTGATGATGAACCCTCCATCCAATTCAGGAACACTTTTTCTATAAAGAATATCAAACAAATGAAGTTTATACATGATAACCTCCCTGCCTCTAAGAAACAGAAAACACGTGAGTCCACTTCTCTCTCTCAGAAATCTGAAGAAGAAACCGTTCAACCACCACTTGAGGATGCACCATCACTACTCCATATGTCTTATCCTCCCTCGCCTACGGATGTGTCGATCGCCGCTCCTCCAACTGTGCCAAAGGAAGAGGATGTGCTCCCACAACCAGATTTTTTGCAACAAATTCTCATTCCTCCTGCTGCAACTCATGAAGAACCTGCCCAACCTCTCCTTGAGGTCACAGATTTGTCCAGTTCCCTTGACTCCTTCTTTACTGCCACAACTCATAACTATTCAAAAGACAAAACTGGGAGCTCTCACAATAAGAGTTCTAGTGTAAATGATCAGTCTAAGGACTCGGTTCCTAGCACAAGGATTGAGGACATCAAGAAACATAAGCAAATGAAACTTCTCAAATTAATTAGGAAGGATCAGAAGAAAATCCTTCATAGCTTTACCCACTTTCAGAACTCCTTAGTTCATATTGGTTTCATTCTTGAGTGGGTTACTAAACACTTGGCTTCTACTATTGCTCTTGGAGATCATCCTCCTGAGCTACCAGCCCAGCCATCCTCTGTCGTTCTATCTCCCTCATCCTGATTAGACGAACCATCCTTATTTGACTAAATTTGTGGTTATTTCTTTTTGAAGTTGCCAAATTCAGGGGGAGAACGATTATGCTTAATCTAGTAGCTGTTTTGTGTTAAAATGTTTGATAAGTTGAATTGTTATGTTTTGTTAAGTTGAATTGTTATGTTTTGTTAAGTTGAATTGTTGAGTTGTCTGGTTGATGTTTATGTTGTGTTGAAAACTTTGGAATATTGTCTTATTTTTATGAAGTTTTATTTTTAAGGTTAAAATTCTATTATCTCAAAAATGTGACATATATTTAGGGGGAGTAATGATTTTTATTTTTAAAAATTATTACATGTATGATTGAGGGGGAGCATAAACATTTTATCTTATGAACTTGTCTTATTTAAAATCATAATCTAAAGAATTTTGTCATCATCAAAAAGAGGGAGATTGTTGAGACAAAATCTCTCATATGATTTTAATGATAACAAAATTACTTAAAAGATTATGATTGTGGTTAATAACTAATATGTGCTTTTGAGTGTATTCATATAAGAAAATAGGTTATTAATCAATAACGCATAAAGAAGAAAAATCTGATTCAAATTTGAGGATGGAAAATGATGACGATGGGAAACGGTGAGGATAGCCTAATCTTCAAATCTGCACATATTGTGCTTGCACGAATGAATTCATGAAGAAGTCAAGTTAAAGAAAGGCAACAACAAACAAGCCAACAATGGAAGATCACATGTTGATGGCAGATCTGATCCTCGGACTAGAGGATGATAGTCCTATGTAAGAGGGTAACTTTCTCTCTTGTCAACATCACCCTCAAAAGTTGAAATCAACCTAGTCCTTAAAGATTTTGAAAAGGTTGCACCACACAGGGTCAAAGGAACAACCTTGCACTCTTTGATAAAAGAAAATAGACAAGGACATCACAAGATCAAGTTTCAAGGAAGTTGTGCATGCGCGAGGATGGCCTCTCCCCAAGAACAAGCTGAATGTCAGTTATGTAATTATGATGAAAAACCTTGGATCTTTTGTAATGAATTCCAACGGTCATCAAAGAGCTTGGACCTCTATAAAATGCAGCAAGCTCTTCATCATAAGACACACAACACAATTGCATAAAAAGATCAAACATCTTAAAGCTATCAAGAGCAAAACTCGTCCTCACTTCATACTTTCTTTAATCTTACACTATATCTTTGAAAATTCTTTGAGAAAGTATTTAGAATCAGTCACTCTCATATCACTTTGTAATTTCCATGTGAGATACACTTGGAAATATTTGAAAATTGATTGTAAGCTTGGTGAAGCTAAAGAATAGATATTTTGTAATCATCCTCAGCGTGAGGTTGATCTGTGAACTTTAGTAAAATCTCACAAAGGTGTGAGGACTATACGTAGCCATCTTTGGGTGAACCAGTATAAAATTGTGTGTGTCTCTCTCATATTCTTCTCTCACTCTTTTGCTCAACTCAAAACTAAAAGTTTGAAAAACCCATCCTCGGACTTACCATCCTCAACGAGAGGATAATTTTAAAAACACTTGAAAATTATTTTTAAATAGCAAAATCCCTATTCAACCCTCCTTCTAGTGATATTTAGCTACATCAAAAATCACATAGAGAATTTAAAAAGTAGAAAATATTATAGGAATTGAAATTAATTAGAGAATTTAAAAAGTAGAAAATTTTATAGGAATTCAAAGTAAAATATAAAGACTAAAAACTTATCTGATTCTACGATTTTTATAATGTAGATATTTTTTAATAAGATTTTTATAAACACGTAAATAATATTGTAAAAAGTTCCTCTGCAAATCATGAATTTCAAATTCGATTTTTAAGTTCATATTTTTGTTATTTTTATCTTAGGTTTTTTATATTTAAAAATTTCATATTTAATTCATCTTAACTTAAAAATTTTAAATTCATGATGAGATTCTATTTTCCTCACCCCCTTGATTAATTGTATTATGAAACTCATAGTCCCAAAAATATTTACTATCAATGTTTCATACCATAATCTGTCTAATACACATTTTAGCTTTATATCTTCAAAATTAGAAAAGAGACTTAAAAGATTTTGGAATTGATATTAACAAGTTCAGTTTTTTTCTTTTTGACAAAAAGTTAACAAGAAGTTTGATTTTCAATCATATTATCTATTTTTCTTCAATTAAAATCTATAAAAGGACATTAATTTATAAATCTTATAAAATTATTAATCTTTCAATGGTAGCCATCGATCTACAACAGGCAATAAAGTAGTGGAACCATAATTTTGAAAAGGAAATGTTGTTGAATTGGAATTCCATGACTAGAAATCAAGTATGAGTTGGAGTCTACTCATGTAAATCAAAATGGGTAAATGTATTGTTCATTAGATTAATCTTTAAAATTTACAAAACTTACCTTATTGTACATTGTATTAGATACGTGTCTAATAGTCTATGGGCCACAATAAGAGTATAAAGCAATATACAACTAATTGACAAGGGTGATAAAGATTTTATCAAAGAAAGGAAATTGATAAAGACATAGGAAAGAGGTAGAAAAAATTAAAATTATAGTACTAATGACTATTATATTTTATAATTGTTTTAAAGATATTTAAATTTTATTCTTTCAAGTTATAAAATTAAGTTTTTCTTTTTAACAAAAAAAAAACTTTTATTTCGTAAATAACAGTTTAAATATTATTAATTAATTAATCAACTCTCAAATATAAATCATTACTTAACAAATATATAGAAAAACTAAATTATCAATGTACCAATAATTTTACTTTTATGAATTCACAATAAAATAAATAAATTATTATTAATTTTAACACAAATTCTTAAACTAGAAGGCTTACTTTTACATATATCAAGTGAGCAAATAAGCGAATACTCAATTATGTAATGGGGAAAATAATCTATAATCTAATTAATAATAGTAAACAACACAATTAATCTAACAACCACTTTCTTTTTGTATATCATCAAGTTTTAATATAATTTTAATCTAGTCAAATCAAATTTGTCAAGTTTTAATATATCATCAAGTTTTATTTTTCTATTTATTGTGATAGAAACCTTAATTTTATTAATTAATTATATTCTATTTGAATGTTCATATGTTGAGCAACAACGAGTCATCATTTTTTCCAAAATAAAGTCATTAATCGGTGATCCATCGATTAAGGTTTATCGAGGTTTTTGAATCTATATATGTATTAAGTAGATTATATATGTTTATTCACTACGCCAAAAATGACATTTAACAGCGCCCCTTTTACAGCGCTTGGTAAACACAAGCGCTGTTGAAAATATATTTTAAAAATAACGGAGCCTTTACAAGCGCTTTTTCTGACAAGCGCTGTAAAAGATGCGTTGTTGTATGTCTTATAACGTTTGCGCATAATGTTATAAGGCTTATGCAACGCTTGTAAAAAAAGCGCGGTAAAATGAAGCGCTTTCGCGTATTATTTTACAGCGCTTTTCTCACAAGCGCTGCAAAAGGCATGCGCTTTCAAATAATTGAACTACCTATTACAGCGCTTTTTCCACAAGCGTTGTAAAATACTTGCGCTTTCGTTGAATTTAACTACCTATTACAGCGCTTTTTTCACAAGCGCTGTAAAATACATGCGCTTTCATTGAATTTAACTACCTATTACAGCATTTTTTTCACAAGCGCTGTAAAATGGATATTTCAAATAATTATATACGTTGGAAACCCTCATATCATATCCTCTACATCTTTCAAAACCCTAATATCCTCTACGTACTGTGCAGCCATCTACGTTGTCTCAGGTATTTTTTAATTTGTTTTTGTCAAAAAATCTTTATAATCTCTTCTACACATATATACCACATGATCTGTTATGTTTTAAATCTCTTCTACACATATATACCACATGATCTGTTATGTTTTGAAATTGTCAAAAACTCATATCACATGATCTGTTCTGTTTTGAAATATTTTCTGTATTTAAATTGTTATTTGATATGTTGATATTGGTTTATTTTTGAAACTTGTTGATATGTTTTGTATTGAAAGCTTATTAGTTTATTATTTTTGTAAGCTTATTAGTTTATTAGTTTATTAGTTTTGTAAGCTTATTAGCTTATTAGTTTTGTATTGAAAGCTTATTAGTTTATTAGTTATGTATTGAAAGCTTATTAGTTTTGTAACTCATTTATATAGGTGGTATAATATGGATAGGAAATGGATGTCAGCCAATCGATTGTCAAAAGAGTATGAAATTGGAGTGAAGGAGTTTTTTGAGTTTGCAGTGAAGAATACAAAAGATCCAAATAGAGTAGTTTGTCCTTGTTTAAAATGTTGTTTTGGTAAACGTGTTAGAGAAGATGAATTAGAAGTACATCTAATATGTAATGGAATTGATTAAAGCTACACATGTTGGATAAGACACGGTGAGAAAAAAAAAGGAAACATTAGTTTTGAGAATAGTTCGACATATGCTTCAACTGACTTCGATACAAATACATATGAGTATGACCGAGTTGATGAGATCGCAAAAGCAGTTGAAGAAGATCTTCGAGATTGTCCTAAAATGTTTGAAAGTTTGTTGAGTGATGCAGAGAAAGAATTATATAATGGTTGTACTAAATTCATAAGACTATCGACGATATTAAAGTTGTACAACTTAAAAGCGAGTAATGGATGGTCTGATAAAAGCTTTATAGAATTATTAACACTCATAAAAGATATGTTGCCAGATGATAATGAACTTCCCAGTCGAACCTACGAGGCTAAACGGATTTTGTGTTCTATTGGCATGAGTTACGAAAGGATTCATGCGTGTCCTAACGATTGCATTTTATTTTGAAATGAATATGAACTACTTAAGGCGTGTCCTAAATGCAGTGTCTCTCGATATAAAAAGAAAGAATCTGCTCCAGCAAAAGTCATGTGGTATTTTCCTATAATATAATGATTTAGGCGCATGCATCGCAGTGAAGAAGATTCAAAACACTTGACATGACATGCAGATGAAAGAATTAGAGATGGAATGTTTCGACACCCTGCAGATTCCCCACAATGGGCAAAAATTGATCACGAGTATCCTGAATTCGGGATAAAGTCAAGGAATCTAAGAGTTGCACTTTCTACATATGGAATGAATCCACATGGTCTTCAAAGCATCTCACACAGCACGTGGCCTGTGATTTTGGTAATATATAACCTACCTCCATGGTTATGTATGAAGCGTAAGTTTATGATGTTGTCTCTGTTAATTTCTGGACCCAAACAACCAGGTAATGATATCGACGTATACTTGACTCCTCTAATCGAAGATTTAAAACATATGTGGGAGACAAGTGTGGAAGTTAATGATGGGTATAAGAAAGAATGATTCAATTTGAGGGCTATGTTGTTCGGCGCAATTAATGATTTTCCAGCATATGGTAATTTATCAGGATATAGCATTAAAGGTCAGTGTGCATGTCCTATATGTGAAGAGAGTACAAATTGGATGCGGTTGAAACATTGTAAGAAGAATGTGTTTTTTGGACATCGTAGATTTTTATCTTATAGGCATCAGTATCATGGGTGGAGAAATGCATTTAATGGAAAATCAGAGGAAGGTAAAGCTCCTTTAGCACCGACTGGATATCAAATACTTGAAAAAGTACAAGGTTTGACCAATAAATTTGGCAAACCTTTTGCGGGAGAGCTGGTCAAAACTGGATGGAAGAAAAAGTCAATTTTCTTTGAATTGCCATATTGGAAGTCATTGTATATAAGACATTTCCTTGATGTGATGCATATTGAAAAAAATGTATTTGATAGTGTTATTGGTACGTTACTCAAATACTTGAAAAAGTACAAGGTTTGACCAATAAATTTGGCAAACCTTTTGCGGGAGAGCTGGTCAAAACTGGATGGAAGAAAAAGTCAATTTTCTTTGAATTGCCATATTGGAAGTCATTGTATATAAGACATTTCCTTGATGTGATGCATATTGAAAAAAATGTATTTGATAGTGTTATTGGTACGTTACTCAATGTTCCAGGAAAGTCTAAAGATGGCATCAACGCAAGATTGGACTTGGTCGATATGGGAATAAGAAATGAATTGGCTCCAGTAAAGAAAGGAAATCGCACATATCTACCTCCAGTCGCTCATACTCTCTCTAGAAAGGAAAAATTGGTTTTATGTAAATTTCTACATGAAGTTAAAGTTCCAAAAGGATACTCTTCAAACATTAAAAATTTGGTTTGTATGAAAGACCTCAAGTTAAAAGGTTTAAAGACCCATGATTGTCATATTCTAATGGAGCATTTGCTACCAATAGGTATACGTTCCATTTTACTTGAAAAAGTTCGACTAGCCTTAACTAGATTATGTTTCTTCTTCAGGGAAATTTGTAGTAAAGTGATGGACCCTCAGAAATTACCGACATTGCAGAGGGAAATTGTTGTTACTTTGTGTGAGCTTAAAATGTATTTCCCACCCTCGTTTTTTGATATAATGGTTCACCTTACTGTTCATCTGGTTAAGGAGACACAACTTTGTTGGCCAGCTTATATGAGAAGGATGTATCCGATAGAACGATATATGAAAGTATTAAAAAGGTACGTAAAAAGTAGAAGTTGACCAGAAGGTTGTATTGCTGAACGATACATTGTTGAAGAGGCTGCTGAATTTTGTAATGAACATTTGTCCAATGTTGAATCCATAGGGCTTCCCATGTCTCGTCATTTGGGAAGAATATCAGGAGAAGGTATAATTGGAAGGAGACTGCTGACTATATCAAGGACAGAATGGGAACAAGCACAATTGTATGTTCTGCACAATGATGATGAGGTTCAACCATATGTTACAATACACATGGATCAGTTATCTCATTTGAACATAAATAGGAATCAAAATTGGATAACTCGAGAGCACAATCGAAGTTTTATAACATGGTTAAAAAATCACATAAAGTCAAAGTTTGATATAGACCCCGAATCAATTTCACAGAGATTGAGGTGGCTAGCAAATGGTCCGAGCTTACATGTCTTTTCTTACACTGGTTATGTTATTAATGGCTACACATTTTATACCAAAGAACAAGATGATTAGACCACTATGCAAAATAGTGGAGTCACTCTCGTAGCTGAAGCGATGCATGTCTCTAGTGCAAAAGACAAAAACCCAATATATGCAAATCTATCATATTTTGGGGTTATCGAGCGCATATGGGAATTAGACTACACAATGTTTCGTGTTCCCATATTTGGTTGCAAGTGGGTCGATAATAATAATGGCGTTCGGATTGACGAGTCAGGATTCTTGCTTGTTGATTTTAATAGGGTGGGATACAAAGACGAGCCTTTCATTTTAGCGTCGCAAGCTCAACAAGTGTTTTATGTCATTGATCCTTCTGATGATAAATGGTTTGTTGTCCTATCGACCAATAAAATAAGTGATGATAACAATAATGATGAAGATGTTGGTAATGATCTTTTATTTGCAACATCACAACAACCACATGAAATTGATTCAACTGATGACGGTTTATATCTTAGAGATGATCATGATGAAGGAATTTGGATTAATCCATCGTTTCGTATTGTAAATGGACAAACAAATGTGAATCCCACCATGAAAAGAAAAAGGGCATCTTAATGTACATATTTAATTGTTTTATATAAGCGATGCATGTAATCTGAATTATTGTTCTATTCTGGTTTTATTCTGGTTCTAATCTGAATTATTGTAATCTGAATCATTGTTCTATTCTGGTTCTAATCTGAATTATTGAGGAATATTGATTTTATCTTTGCTAAGTCGGGTACTACCTTGATCCAGAACTCTAAGATCTTGGTAAGGAAGCCCAGTCAAGGACAACAAAATGTTTTGGTGGCAGATGGATCAGAGAAAAAAGACAGACAAACTGGAATATATATATATATATATATATATATATATATAAATTGTAAGACTTTATTGATTGGAAGCTAATTATTTCACTTTACTATGTTACGCTACATATGTTTTTCTTTGGATTTAAGAATGATTGTAATTAATGATAAAAATGCAACGAGACAAGGTCAATATATTTGGGGTTACGAAAATATTGTTTTAGTTTGTTTGTATATTCATAAAGCAGGTTAAAAGTTATGTGGGTCTCATGTTGAAAATTGTATACCTTTGAATGAAGTAAATAAATAAAGATACATTTGTACAAGGTCCTTTTAAAAATAAAATAAAGAGACATTTTAGAGCACTCGTCTTAACAAGCGTTGTAAAAGGCCCTTTTAAAAATTAAATAAAGATACATTTTACAGCGCTTACATTATAAAGCGCTGTAAAAGACTCTTGTAATTTAAAAGCGCTTACATTTACGAAGTTCACTTAATTCAGATTTGAACCGAGGCCTTCCAAGTGGTGTCTGATGGAGACCTTTTACAACGCTTATTGGGAAAAGCACTGTAAAAGACTCTTTGATAAATAAAATAAATAGACCTTTTAAAAATTATGGCATAGTCTTTTTGTTAGTCATGAGGATTTTTTAAAATAAAGAGACCTTTTACAGCGCTTATTTGAATAAGCGCTGTAAAAGGCTTTAAAAATAATATTCATCAGTTACCTAACATGACTTTCTCTAATAGGATTTTCTTCAAACACCTTGTACGCATCATGGGAATCCCCAAAAACACATTGTTAACAAAAACATCAGACCCATTGTTAACAAAAACATCAGACACATTGTTAACAAACCCATTTTTCGCAACATGACAATGAACCTGAATATCAAGTTACGATTTAAGCTTTGATAAAAATGGTGTTGAGGTGGAGATTGAATTGTGAAGAGGAAGAGATTTTGAGGTGGAGTTTGGTGAAGAGGAAGAGATTTTGGTGAAGAGGAAGAGGAAGGGTGTTGAGGTGGAGTTTGACGAGACCAGTTACTACTATGTGGGTTTTGCAGAGCTTGTTTAAAAAATAACATAACAAAAAACAAAAATAACATAAAAAAAACAATAAGTCCTTTTACAACGCTTGTTCTAATAAGCGCTATAAAAGACACTTTTAAAAATAAAAGTAAAGAGTCCTTTTACAACGCTTATGTGTACAAGCGTTGTAACAGACTTTTAAAAAAAACATTATTTAACATACTAAAACAATGAGGTCTTTTACAGCGCTTGTTCTAATAAGCGCTGTAAAAGACACTTTTAAAAATAAAAGTAAAGAGTCCTTTTACAGCGCTTATGTGTACAAGCGCTATAAAAGGCTTTAAAAAAAACATTATTTAACATACTAAAACAATGAGGTCTTTTACAACGCTTGTTGGGAAAAGCGCTGTAAAAGATCCTTTTAAAAAATTAAATAAGGACTCCTTTTAGAGCGCTTTTTTAACAAGTGCTGTAAAAGGTTTAGGCCTTTTAGAGCGCTCTTTGCAAAAGCGCTGTAAAAGGGTTATAAAAAAGCGTTGTAATAGGGTTATATATATAACAGTAACCTCTTCAGTTTCCTCTTCATTACGTAAACTACACTATCATCTCCTTCATCGTTCTTCTCTTCTTTTGCAAACCCTATAATCCCGTCCATTACGAACTGTATTTCCACGATCATCTCCTTCATTTCGAACCTTATTTCCATCCAATATCATTTCGAACCGTATATTTTCATTGAAATACGTAACCCTCATTACGTATTTCTTCAAAACGTTTTTCTGTGAACCTTATTTCTGTGAAATTTCTGCGTTCGCTCTTTTCTTCGCATTTCATCTTTCATCGAACCATTATTCAGGTATTGATGTTATTTATTTTTTGAAATGATTAAAATGCATGTTGAGCTTGTTTAAAATATATATACTGATACATGTTGAGCTTGTTTAGAATAATGCATGATGCATGTTGATGTTATACTAAACTGCATGTTGAACTAGTTGTAGTTAAATGGATACAAACAAAGAAATAGAATGTCAAAATGAAAAAGTTGGCACCTCTAAGGCTTATGAAAATGAAGTCAAACGTGGTGCAACTATAATGCAAAAGGTGATTAAAGCAAGGAGCAATGGCACCAAGTTTGAGGTTATACTATACTATACTCTGTTTGCTGTGTATTTTTTTAGCTTTTTTTAATAGCATGTACTTACTATATGAGTTTATTAGGTTGGGTGGAATGAGAGTGGTCAGTCAATTGACCCCAACAGCGCAATGTTTGTAAGTTACATTGGGGTTGTTGTTCGACAAAATATTCCAATTACGATTGACGATTGGAGAGATAAGGCGTTGAAAGATGCCAAAGATATAATATGGAATGATATTCAAGTAAATTTTTTGATCCAATCTTTTGTCATTTATAAATAGTTTCATTGAAATACTTTACTTATATTTTTTTTTCATTGCAGACGACTTTTGTCCTTGATGATGGACGAAAGAGTTACGTTTTGAGAGTTGCTGGAAAAATCCATCGGGGATTTAGATCGCATCTCTCAAATTTCTATCTAAAAGATAGAGAAGGAAACACAACTGTTGAACCTCCAAAAATATATCAACATTATATATCAAATGATTAATGGAAAGCATTTGTTTCCAAACGTTCTGACCCCGCGTTTGTCGTAAGTGATTAATTTATTAGCATTTGTGTGTTTTATTATTCATATTCGTAGCGTATTTTAAATTTTTACATAATTGCTATTTTTTATATAGAACATTAGTAAGGCAAATCGCGAGAGGGCAAGCATTCCGATGCACCCATACAGAAGATCACGTATGGGATATGCACGTCTAGACCAAAATCTTGTAAGTCAACGTAACATCAATAATGAGGGAGTTTGTATTATAAACTATAGTTTCTAACTAATATTTTGTTTTAACGAATAGCGACAAGAGACCAATCCGATCAACCGTTGGGTCGTCATATCTTGTGGAAGGAAGCTCGTGTATATAAGGATGGAGTGGTTGATAACAAAAATGTCCAAAAAGTAATAGAACTTTGTGTAAGTATATTATGACTTTAATATTTTTCAATATAGTATTTATCACTTAAATACTTTTTAATACTGTATTTTAAAAATGCTAATGAACTTAACTATTTTAATGTTACATGTATTTTAGGAGACCATCGAACAAAGTTCTGAAAATGAAGAGGGCAACAAGGCTAGTTGCAGGGACATTCTGGGCAAAGTTTTTAATGTTCCTGAATATTCCGGTCGAGTTAGGGGGAAGGGATTTGGCGTAACTCCCAGAAGCTTTTTTCCTCAAGAGAAGCGCCAAAAACCTTCCAACGAGGAAGTATTAGAGAAGCTCAGAATCCTATCTGAGCAAGTGGCACTCTTACTGAATACGAATAAAGACAAGAAACTTCCGGATCAGCTCCAACGTGAAATACAAATGGAGAGTGAAAGCGGGAGTTGCAACGTCGGTTTGAAAATTATTCCCGAGGTAATTAATTACTTACTTGCTTATGTAATTACTTATGCATTAAACAATATTATATATTAACTGTACTTATGTTTTAACTATTGATTTAGGGTGTCACTTCATGTTTCCTATACATGTCCTCGCCCACTCCTCGGAAGGTGGGAAAAGGAAAATTGTACAATACTATGGGAGAAGTATTGCACAGTACTCCGATCCCTGCGGGCCATGTCAAAGTATCGCCTACTATTGCTTTCGAACCAACTGCACCGTTGCCGATACCGGACAACGACGGAGATATGCAGACATTGGGCGAAGCTATTGGTAGTTACGTGGCATGGCCCACGAACCTTGTTGCCCTCGTTAAAAGCCCTCCCAGAAACGAATCATTTATGTCTCCCGAAAAGGTTTGTCACATTTATTGCATAAGTTTTGTCAATTTTTTCAGATTCAATAAACTAACATTTAACCTCATTTTTGTAGGTCCAAATAAAGAAACCACCCGCACATCCAAAAAAAAGCAGCAAACCTCAAAAATTGGAGGTTAATAGAGCTGCCAAATTACAAAGGCCGAAGGCCAATAAAGCTGCCAAACTTGCAGCAAGAAAAAAACTGGATCGGGGGAAATCAGTCGCTGCTGCTGCTGCTCCTAAAATAAGTCAGCCACGCCTTGGTAATTACGGGGCGTGTCTTCACATGTTAGTAAAAAAGAACTTGTGCAGCAGCGACGATTCGCGCATGATACACATGAATAAAGATATATTCGGAGATGAGTATGAGGAATTGCTCGAAAAGGAGCACGTATACGAACTTCTCGAACATAAGGAGCTCAGTGCTACTGTAATGTGCTTGTACATAAGGTAAAAAATACTTTTGATTGCATTTATTGGTAATTAATTAAATGTATTGGTAATTAATCTAGTTTAAAATTTTCATTGATGGTTTTTGCATGAGAAGGTCGTGTGCACGAGGAAATTGTCAAATAAATACTCATTCTTGTCTCCGCATAAGATGTCCATGTGGAAACTCGATCCAGATAATGTAAGGAAATACATTATAGATATGTTTTTAGGAAATAAAGAAAAGGATAAATTGTTCTTTGCACCATATAATTCAGGGTACGTAATTTTATCTTTTTAATTGATGAGAATTTAATTAATTAGTTGTGTATAAACAAAATTGCTTAATCAATTTTTTTTTTTGTAGGGCACATTGGGTGCTATTTGCAATCAATGCGTTCTCTGAAGTTATATACTATTTGGATCTCGTGCATGGCGATTACAACAAACACTCCGAAATAAAAACTATGTTCAACACGTAAGTAATATTCATTTATTTTTGTTACACATATATATATATATAAATAAGTGTTTGTTCATGCTTAAATAATTACATTTATTCATTCGATAGTGAATTAAAAGTTTTTCGAGCTCAAAGAGGTGCGACAGTGTCGAAGCAAAAGTCTAATAATATTACATGGATCCCAATAAAGTGCCCTCGTCAAACAAACAACATCGACTGTGGGTACTATGTATTGAGATTCATGAAGGAGATTGTTGACAAGAATAAAACTATTATCTCAGAAACGGTACAGTATTTTGATTATATGATTTTCATATATAAATTATCTATATATTTGATACTAACTTAATATAATATGTTCAATTTTTATATTGCAGTACTTTGAAAACTCCAGTCCATCATATTCTGAGCAAGATCTGATGGAATTAAAGGAGGAATGGTGTGAGTATGTGCTTGAAATGAAAATTATATGATTTTCTGGGAAATTGCATGCTACTGAGCAAGGGATCTGAATATTATATGGTGCATAGTTATTATATGTATATGATCATAGGACAATATATAAACATGCATATGAATATGTTGGAAATTAGGTTCAATGTATATTTAGTTACTTATGTTGTAAATTACTGTGTTACAGGGTATATGTATCATATTGTGTGAACTGATTATGTTTTAACTGATTCTGGTTCTGGTTCTGTTTCTGGTTGTGTTATAGGGTAATATACATGCATATGAATATGTTGTAAATTACTGATTATGGTTGTGTTGTGTTGTGTGAACGTACTGGTTCAAACTAATTTTGGATAAACAGATAAAAGACAGCGCTTTATAAAAAAAATGCCATAAAAAGCTAAAAAGCGCTTTTAAAATATATACAGGGTTTAAAAAAAAAATAACACCTTTAACAGCGCTTTCTATAAAAAGCGCTGTAAAAGGCATACCAAATATGAATTATGGGTATGCCTTTTACAACGCTTGTTATAAAAAGCGCTGTAAAAGGTACCCCAAATATATGAATTATGGGTATGCCTTTTACAGCGCTTGTTATAAAAAGCGCTGTAGAAGGTACCCCAAATATATGAATTATGGGTATGCCTTTTACAGCGCTTGTTATAAAAAGCGCTGTAAAAGGTACCCCAAATATATGAATTATGGGTGTACCTTTTATAGCGCTTTTTATAAAAAGCGCTGTTAAAGGTACCCCAAATATATGAAATATGGGGTATGCCTTTTACAGCGCTTTTTATGAAAAGCGCTATAAAAGGTACACCAGATATATGAAATATGGGTATGCCTTTTACAACGCACTTTGTAACAAGCGCCGTAAAAGGTGCATAATAAGCGCGCGTTATAAAAATTGCCTTTTACAACGCTTTTTTAGAAGCACTGTTATATCTTTTACAGCGCTCGAATCCACAACGCTTTTGTTTTTGAAAAAGCGTTGTAGAAGGCTTAAAAAAAGCGCTGTAAAAGGCAATTTTTGGCGTAGTGTATTAAATAAGGATGTCTCGTGATCCTTAGATCCTTAGGTGTGCACCAACCATTAACTTGTTATTTGTGGGGGAAGATTTGGTTCTAAACCTATTCATACAGTTTCTATTCATATATCAGATTTAAATTCTCATGAAGATATTACTGTTTTTTTCTCTCAATCAAGTTAAGAAAAATATATATAGTGGGCAAACTCAATACCTTCGACAATTAGAGCACCATGTGTTCATCCTCTCAATGATTTTTTGGAGTAAATAAGATGAAAAATAATGCTAGTAATAGATTCTTTAACATATATTTTTCTAAACACTCTCTATTAATAGTTAAAATTTAGATGACCCCTACAAAATTAAATGGGAACACATAATTTATTGGGACTCATGGGAATTTCAATCAATAGAAAAGAGTGTGTTGGAATGTCTCTGTTAGAGAGTGTGTTGCTAATGTTCCTCTAAGATGAATGTTAATATATCATCTAAATGACAACATTTATGAAATAGTATGATGCAACCCAATGAAACTTTATGTCAATAAACACAAAGTAAATAATTTGCAAAGTGATAAAATCTATCTAAGTTATGAATAAGTCTCATTAGTGATACCACAAAGTCTCATAAGATAGTTATCTCATTTGAATTTGAGAAAACTATTGTAGACATTTGTGGGTATTATAAAGTTAGTGGGAGTAAATTTATATTCTTATTATAATGTGTCAAATTTATTTTATTTAGTCAACAATGATATATTCTGGTTACATAAAATCGATATATCTCTAACGAAAGTTTAAGGATGAAATATCCCAAAGATGCCTCTTTTGTGTTAGGAATTTTGATATTTAGAGATCATTTTCAAAGTATCCTTGAGTTATCATAAAAGAGCTATATCAATAAAACTATAAACATGCAAAATGCGATATATTAGGAGATACCTCTATGACTAAAGAGAAACTATCTTAGTCTTAGCTTTTGCACAATAAAAAATCTATAAATTCAGAGAAAAATTAAGTATTTGTATATATACTTTACTTGTGGGGAGTCTAATGTATGATCTTATTTTATTGACTTAATTGCAGTTTTGATCCCCCTATTTTAGCTGAATCACAAAAGTAGTCCCTCCATTTTGATTCTCCCCAGTTTTGGTCCCCAAACATAATTTTGGTCAAAAACTTGATGAATTTTCATTTTTTAAAGTCGTGCTACACCATTTATGATAATAGATTTTAGGTACAATTGTTGCACATGAGATCTTGAGGCATGGTGTGATTTAAATAAATGCAAAAAAAAAATGAAATTTCATCTAGTTTTGAATCAAAATTATGTTTGAGGGACCAAAATTGGGGAGAAATACAATGGGGGGACAACTTTCGCAATTCGACTAAAATAGGGAGGACTAAAACTGTAATTAAGCCTATTTTATTTATATGCATATGGAAATTGCATATATAGTATGATCAATTGGAAGATAATTGAGCAATTCGTGTTTGAATTGTAGACAAAGACAACCATAAGGATTGTTAAAGAGAACAATAGAGCTTATGCTTACAAATCGAAGATTTAAAAATTTGGAAATCATCAGTACAATCGACTCTGATCTTAATAATGTCTATATAAAGTGGACACCTTAACGTATAAAATGAGTGCTTTATTTATGTCTCATGGTTTCATATAATAAAAGGTATTGAAATATCACTTAAGTTATATTATGATATAAATAAGTTATATAATGTTTCAACAACAAAATTTTGTTAAGTATATTTATTTCATACATGATATCCTTGGTGAATCATAGAACATTTAGGGACATTATGTTAGATAACCCAATAATAAAAGGTTTGACACTTAAGGTTTTTCCTAAGCATATTGTCGTTAAGGATGACTTAGATTATTGGGAGTCTCCTTCTTTACATTCTATATTTTGGTTTTGGAATTTATAAACACTTTATATTATAATTTTTTGCAAAAATAAAGTTTATTTGGATATTATTATTTTAATCGTTTATGTATATGTGTTCAAATATTAATTTTTCACTTAAGGAACTTCAATTTGATCTCATTATAGACTTCATTTGGATCAATTGAAAATAAGCATGATTAAGAGATCACATTACATAAAATTTTCATGTCACTCACTCATATTAATCTATGTCATCAAGTACATTAATGTGGTGGTCGTCAGAGTTCCATCTCGTAATATGTCAATGACAACACCCACGATGTTCCTATTATTAATGTTTGAGATATGTCAGATTGTAAACGAGAAGTCCAAACATAAATAGTATTTTGATGCACACCTAAAGAATTATGTGATATAGTTATTAAGATATATAACTCAACTGGGAGATTGTTAAAATATTATAATATTTATTCATATTTCATTATTATTAAGTGTGTAACGCCTAGTTATGTGGGTATAAAAATTGAGATAATAACGGAAAAATTTTCAAAATTATGTAAGAGAATAAGGTATTGTAATAAATAATGAATTATTAGAAAGAAGTAATGTTATGAAATCCCAAAATAAATTCTTACAACTGGAAAATCTTTAATAATTAAAATATTCAAAACTAGGCAAAAAGTATCTTATCCCAACATAAAGTACGATGTAGACATTATGTCTACTTATACTTGATCTACTAACCTAATCGAAAGAAATCAGTCTTCTCAAGGGACGTAGGACTTCTCATCTCTCGATGTTTCCAACGGTCTCAGTATCTGAAAACAACACTTTATGAGATACAAAATCTCAATGAATAATACACATAATTTTAAAACAAGTATTATTCTCAGCCAGAGTGGTAACGGAAACTCGATCATGGCACCAGCCTTCATCCAAAAATATTTTGTAGAACTATTCATGATATTACTAAGATTTCTCTATAATAACCAACTACTTCCAATAATTAATAAAAACTCATCAATTAAATTAATGATAATCCACATCTATTATAATCAAATAATTCAAATATACACATTTATTCAGCATAAAATAATCAATCAATTCAATGATGGAGACAAAATATTAATACTCATCTAGGTGGAGTTTAAACCTCATCTCTTTGTGAAGTTTAATATTCATCTATAGGTGGGGTACAAGACTCATCCGTGTGGAGTTTAAACCTCATCTCTTAGTGAAGTTTAATACTCATCCATGTGGAGTTTAAACTTCATCTCTTTGTGAAGTTTAATACTCAGCCATATATGGGGTACAAGACTCGTCCGTGTGGAGTTTAAACTTTATCTGTTTGTGAAGTTTAATACTCATCCATGTGGAGTTTAAACCTCATCTCTTTGTGAAGTTTAATACTCATCCATATATGGGGTACAAGACCCGTCCGTGTGGAGTTTAAATCTCATCTCTTTGTGAAGTTTAATACTCATTTATATGGAGCGTAAGCTCATCTCCAACAAACACAATCAAAATCGTTTATATTTTTAACAATCATATTTATAATATAATATTTTATTTGAATATATAATAACAACAATCGTTCAAGACGATATAATAAAACAATCTTTTAAATAATATATATATCTCAAACACACACAATCCAAATAATTCACGTTTTTAACAACAACATTCGTAAAATCATATTTATAATATGATATTTCATTTGAATATATAATAACAATGATCATTCAAGAAAATATAATAAAACAATCTTTTTAAAGAATATATATGTCTCAAACGCATACAATCCAAATAATTCATAAAAGGGTGTAGATTCTTATGAAATTTATAGCCTTTATTGTAGAATTTCTTTCCACTAGAGATAAACTTCTCCTTCAATTTCTCAGCTTTGTAGCTCAGACTTAATTCCTTACTCAAATTTGATCGCCTTCCACTCGTTTTGGTGATTGCCCCTAAAATAACAAGAGTATCTTGATGTAGCTTCAAAATTAAGCGACATACTCTACAACTGAAATATCCCCATGCCGAATATGAATAAACTTTATTTCCTTTTGAATACGAACATTGTGGAGAAAATACTTCTCTAGAAATAACTCTTGAAACCTATCCCTAGTAAAACAAACTTGTTTTGTTAGTAGACCTCCTCTAATACAAATCAAAAGATGCTCAACATCAGACTCTAACATATAAACGACAAGGTCCACTTTGTTAGTGTCAAGACAATGCATGATACTAAAGGTCTTCTCTAACTTCAACAACCACACTTGTGCTTCGATTGGATCACAACTGACCTCGAAAAGGTGGTGGATTGTTCTTTCGAAATTCAAAAAGCCTAATATATTGAGGGTCTATGACTGTTACCGATTCGACATTGGGTCCTCTCAAATTAGGGAGAATCTTTGTTTATTCTCTATGGCTATCGCTATCAAGCAGAGAGCCTTAGCAAGTGCGCCATTCGTACCTCGCTTGTTACTCGTCATAAAATGTATGACTATAACGACCAATCCTATAAGCCCAAGTTTTGATTTTTATTTTTTTTATAAAAATTAGTCATAAAGTAAAGTAAAACCACACCATAGTCTGATCTAGGTTCTAACTGGTTGTGATACCAAAAATGTAACGCCTAATTATGTGGGTATAAAAATTGAGATAATAACGGAAAAATTTTCAAAATTATGTAAGAGAATAAGGTATTGTAATAAATAATGCATTGTTAGAAAGAAGTAATGTTATGAAATCTCAAAATAAATCCTTATAATTGGAAAATCTTTAATAATTAAAATATTCAAAGCTGGGCAAATAGTGTCATATCTCAACATAAAGTACGATGTAGACATTATGTCTACTTATACTCGATCTACTAACCTAATCGAAAGAATTCAGTCTTCTCAAGGGATGTAGGAATTCTCATCTATCGACGTTTCCAACTGTCTCAGTATCTGAAAACAACACTTTATGCGATACAAAATTCCAGTGAATAATACACACAATTTGAATATATAACAACAACAATCGTTCAAGACGATATAATAAAATAATCTTTTAAATAATATATATATATATATATATATATATATATATATCTATCTCAAACACGCACAATCTAAATAATTCACGTTTTTAACAACATTCGTATAATCTTTTTAAAGAATATATATGTCTCAAACACATACAATCCAAATAATTCATATTTTAACAACTATATTCGTAAAATCATATTTTAATATAATATTTCATTTGAATATATAATAACAACAATCATTCAAGAAAATATAATAAAACAATATTTTTAAAGAGTATATATTCAAACAATCATAAAAACGGTAATTTAACAAACAAAAATAAATAAATCAATTTATAATCTATTATTACAATTCATAAAATATCAATTTTAATAGAGTTAGGTTCTCGACAAAAATATATTTTTATAAGAAAATATCAATTAAAATATCTAACTCCATTTGTATGCTAAATTTCCAAAATAAATCTACCATGAAAGTTTAAAGGTTGTGATTACTCACCTCTTGAAGCGTTCTTTTATAAAAAGTTTCGTATGTGTTAGTTGTTATTAACCGCTGCTACTGCAAACACAATCATACTTTCGCTCCTCTTTATGGTGGCATATATAATTCTTTCTATTGACTTTTTTTATTTTCTTCTTTGTATCTATTTATTTTTAAATATTTATAAGATAGTTTGACTAGGCATACTAGATTTGCCCCACTAAACTCTTGGTTGTTACAAATAAAACGAATACCTATTGAATTCATATAGAATTGTTTGTTTGGTTTTGTTTGACTCCTTAATAAGAGATAATTAGGTAGCTAAAGTTTGTTATAATAACTTGTTTGTAAATATCTATTTCACATAAATCGTTAACAAACAAAACAAAACTTCTTATTATTATAGTCTTAAACAAACAACAACTTACTAATGTTACCTTATTTTGTGTAAATTAATAGTTGATATAATAATAATAATAATAATAATAATAATAATAATAATAATAATAATAAACAACAACAACAACAACATAATGATAATACTCTATAAATTAGAATATTTTAAAATTCTAAGTATTTTTAATTCTTTAATTTGAGATGTTACAAAGTGAGTAAATATTTTTTATTCATTATATTATTATTTATCAATTATGAGCCTTAAGTGATTAATAATCAAATTATGTAACAAGGTTTATAAGATTTCTATTTGGATAATTAATTGATATAGACTCAAATATGAATGAATTTCACTTATGGCATATTTGAGAATATTGAGAACCTTAATTGATCATCTATTTATATATAGGCTATAGTCCTCAATATATTGGACATAAGCTCATATTGTCTTTTCTTCCCAAAAAGTGCATAACGCATAAGAATTCCATATTGAGAAATAACCACAAGCTAATGGGTACTCGTCATTCATCTCTCTTTGTGTTTATAATATCTTTGATAAATCAACATGTTGTAGATCCAAGTTGTTTATATTCATGCTCATATGTTTATTCCACTACGCCAAAAATGACATTTTATAACGCGTCTTTTATAGCGCTTATTATATACAAGCGCTGTTGTATGATATTTTAAAAATAACGGAGGATACAACAACGCTTTTTTGACAAGCGCTGTGAAAAATGCGCTGTAAAAGGCTTTTCGGAAAGGACCTATTAGAGCGCTTTTTGGAAAAACGTTGTAAAAGGCTTTTAAAAAAAATAAGAAGGTCTTTTACAACGCTTTTTTGACAAGCACTGTAAAAAAAACGCTGTAAAAGACTTGCGTTTTCACATAATTAAAGGACCTATTAGAGCGCTTTTTGGAAAAGCGCTGTAAAAGGCTTTTAAAAAAAATAAGAAGGTCTTTTACAGCGCTTTTTCGACAAGCGCTGTAAAAAAAGCGCTGTAAAAGGCTTTTAAAAAAAAATAAGAAGGTCTTTTACAGCGCTTTTTTGACAAGCGCTGTAAAAAAAGCGTTGTAAAAGACTTGCGTTTTCACATAATTAAAGGACCTATTAGAGCGCTTTTTGGAAAAGCGCTGTAAAAGGCTTTTAAAAAAAATTAGAATGTCTTTTACAGCGCTTTTTTTGACAAGCGCTGTAAAAAAAGCGCTGTAAAAGACTTGCACTTTCACATAATTAAAGGACCTATTAGAGCGCTTTTTGGAAAAGCGCTGTAAAAGGCTTTTAAAAAAAATAAGAAGGTCTTTTACAGCGCTTTTTTTGACAAGCGCTGTAAAAAAAAGCGCTGTAAAAGACTTGCACTTTCACATAATTAAAGGACCTATTATAGCGCTTTTTGGAAAAGCGCTGTAAAAGGCTTTTAAATAAGCGCTGTAAAAGGTAAATCGTTTCAGTTTCCTCTTTATTACATAAACTTCACTACGTTTTAGTGTCCTTCTCCTCTTCATTATCCTTTTCATTGCGAACCCTACTGTCCCTATGAACAATATTGTTAGCCATCTCCATTGCAAATCATCTCCATATTTGTTATTATCCCTACGAACATTATTACGTACTCTTCTCATTGCAAACCCTACTCTGTCCTACGAACCGTTCGTATTTCTGCGCATTCTCGCCGTTCCTTCTTAAACGAAACCGTAACTCTATGAACTCTACATATTTCTTCGCACTCTTCAAGTATTGTATTCATTTATTCGTTTATTTCTTACATATATATATATATATAATGTGTTTGTTAATACTAATAATCACATTTATTTGATAATGCTTTACAAGTTTTCCGAGCTCAAATGGGTGCTACAGTGTCGAAGGAAAAATCAAATAAATCACATGGATTCCAATAAAGGTTTGAAATATATTGCCTTTAAAATTTCATTAACAATCAATGCACAAATATTTATTGACTTATATGTTTTATTTTATAGTGCTCTCATCAAACTAACAACATAGACTGCGGATACTGTATATTGCGATTTATGAAGGAGATTGTCGATATAATCCCAGAAAGAGATCTAATTGAAATAAAGGAATGTACCTATTACAGCGCTTTTTTTAAAAAGCGCTGTAAAACTAATACAACAAGCAGCACGTTTTTAGAAGAGATTTACAGCGCTTTTTTTTTTATTTTAAAGAGCGCTGTTGTATCTTTTTACAGCGCTTAATTTTTTGAAAAAACGTTGTAAATAGCTTAAAAAAAGCGCCGTAAAATACCATTTCTGGCGTAGTGTTCAATTTCCACACTAAAATGTTATTACATATCTATTATGAATATTGAGCATGTCTTGTAAGTAATTACTAAATTAATTCCAAAAAACTACTCTATAGGGAAGGGGACATTTAGAGCATAAGCTAACAAGACTGAAGAAAGCTTCGATCAAGGCTCAAATTATTGTTCAAATTATTGTTCCATATCCAACATTTCTCTATGGTGTCAACCAAATAACGGTTGAGTTTCCAAATAACGGTTGAGTTTCCAATTCTTCCAACTTATTATGCCAATTCGAGAGGATTGCACTTTTGCGAGAGGAGCACGCCATTCGCACATAAAAAGTGGGATATGTGAGGCCTATATTTCAAATGATAGAGAAGGTGCCAATTTTTCCATTACTTCTCGTTAGTCGTCAAGATTTGTTTTAGTTGCTAATCGATTGTGATGAATTAATTTCGACTAGACTTGATATGACATATATGTTAACTAATATATAGATAGTGTGATGTATATTGTTGTAATTTTGGGTTCTATAATTGATATACTTTATGATCATTAATATTATTTTTATTATGAGTAGCATTGTGAATATTAATTGGATTATCGTTACCGAAATATATATTTGAATCTAATATGTGAAGGTGACATGCTATATGTGTTTCTTTTTTTGTTATATGAATTAATTTAACCAAAGAACATGCATCATATAAATCGGTACATGTAGATCTTCTATGCATCATATAGATTGATATATGTATATGGACTAAAATTTATTTTATCAAATTTTTTAATTATTAAAATTGCACTTTTTTTTTATACTACGTCCAAATTTTAAGATTAGAACATAGCCTTCAAAATCTTTAAGACGCTCTGAAAACAAATACATTAATTTTTGTTGACCAAATTATAATTCATGTGTTGACCAAATTATAATTCATATGCCTATTATATAAAAAAAACGGAGGAGATAATTTATAAAAACGAATTAGAAAACAACTACTATAGGTATAAATATCAATCCAAATAATCCTCTAATCGCATTAGTTTAACATTTATTGATTTGAAATATAGTTTCATTTAATTTTAAAATAGATTGTCTACTACTCAAACTAAACAAATATCTTTTATCAACATTTTGTCAAAATTGATATCTTAAACAATATGTTTTGTTTAAATTTATTTTAATAATTATATAAATATATTATTTTTTTCCTTTTAGTTAAAAAAGTTGTATTAATAGTGTAAAAGTTTATATTTAATTTGTATGCATCGATGATGTAAAAATATTTTACACTACCAATTAATCATAACCTTCATATTAATAAATCAATTTCACTTTTATCGTAAATATTTTTAAAATCACACTTATAGATGTTTCTGATGTGATGACATTGTAAAACTTTTTACACCAACAAAACAGAACAATTAAATTTTAAAAATTTTAGTATTTAAAAAAAAATAGATTTTTAAAAATTAATTTTTAATTATTTAAAACATGAATCAAAATTTGATCTAATGTCTTTCTATAATTAGCGTTAAAAGTTAGATCATCAATATATTTTTATAAATTTACAATTTAAAATTTTTATATACAATATAATATTATACTTTTTATTTATCTATTAAAATTTTAAAAATTTGACCGATCAATATTTTAGTTTAAGCTTAAAGTTGTTTGAGTGTAAGAATGGATAATTATATTTTCTTGGTGTTATGTTGTAAAGACAAAAGAGGATTGACGTCACAAAAGAAGAAGTGGAGTAGAATGAATGAGATTAGTGTGGAATTCATGGATAGAGAAAGAGTGGAGTAGAATTTATCGGACACTATTCACATATGATAAGTTTAATTAGTGTATTCTTTAGTTCGGAGAAAATGAGTGGAGTGCAATGAATTAAACATTTATCACGTTAGACAATTAGTGTAGCACATTAACAAGTATAAAAAGATCCCTCAACAAGGAAAGAAAGTACTACTACTACCTCTATCTTTTATAAACACATATAACTCTACATACTCTCTTCAATTATTAGTGAAACCCATTCGAAAGTTATTTCAATCTGAATTCCTTTCTGTTTTTTTCTTCTTCATACTTTTATTATTTTCCAATTCAAAAATAAAAAAAAAATTAAAAATCAAAATCAGAAAATTTTGAAGGAAAGTTTTCTCATATGATAAAGAGGTTGGCTTCAGCTTAGTTTGGCACTCTGTTTATTACAAGTTATTTCAAGGTACACATTAGTTTGTTTTTCTTTACTAATTTTATGAGTAAACAAATCTTTCAAAATTTATATTTATGATTGCAATTTGTTTAATGCTTGTTTTAATTTTTGTTGTATTGTTGTTTGCAGATCATTTAGAAACCACACAACATCAGTCTTTTAGAACGCCAGTTGTTCTGTTCATTCACAACACAGGTAACATTTTTCATATTTTTTCCGTTAATTATGTAAAAGTTGTGATTTATTGATACGGTAGAAAATTTTTTGTTTTAAATTGTATATGAATTATATTTATAAAACAAATCCAACTTTATAAAATTAAAAATTATTATATTTTAAAATTATATTATAAATAGTTTAATTGTTATGTAAAGTTAATGTAAAAAATTTTGTATTGTCAGTAAATCGTAACTATTGTCCTTCTTCATCGAAGACTAGATCTCAAATAAATGCGATCTTGTTGTTGTTTGGATTGTACATCTTGTAGCCTTTTGAACTTTGATCATAACCTACAAAGATAAATCTCTCACTCTTGTAATAAAGTTTTGCTATTCTCTCATCTGTGATATCAACATGGGCTACACTTCTGAAAACTCTCAAGTGTGAGATGTCAGTCTCTGTTCCAATCCATACTTATTGTGGTGTATTTCTCCATACACTTCTTGTTTGTGATGCCATATCAAGAATTGTTCTTTTTTATTTTTCTTCTACCACACCATACTGCAAGTTGGTCTTGAAAATTGGAACAGTCAACGAACATCTAGTTTCATTATCTTCACATTACTCTTGGAACTATTTGGAAGTGAATTCAACCATTCTTTCAGTTCTCAGTGTATTAATCTTACAACCACTTTATTTCTCCACTATAGCTTTGATTTTCATGAAGGTGGGAAATACTTTTGTGTTTTACTTCAAGAATTAAACCCATATTTTTCTTGAAAAATCATCAATGAAACAGAGGAAATAAGTATTAACTTGAGCAACTTCTGTTAGAGAAATGAAGTATTTCTAATAGAAAACTTTCAATTTGCTTACACTTAATGTCAAGTACAAGTAGTTATTTATAGGTACAAATAGAAAACTCTAGACACATTTCTAGGAGCTTTCTAAGTAATACCGAATTCTAGGAACTTCCTAATTAATACCGACTTCTATGAGCTTCCTAATTAATAGTGTCTTCTAAGAGCTTCCCACAATTTTTTATAATTAAAACAATTCTAGATTCTTACATGGAAATTCTACATGGTTCTAGAATTATCTAATTTCAAATTATTAGAAACATTGCTCCCTCTTAATTTGAAATTTTCTTCTTCATTCCAAGTCTTGCTCTTAGCCTTTGAAAGTTTTCAAATTTTAACGGCTTTGTAAAAATATCTGCAACTTGATCTTGAGTCTTCACATATTTAAGCTCAACTTCTTTCTTGGTAATATATTCTCTAATGAAATGGTACCTTGTGTCTATGTGCTTACTACGATCATGAAACACCGGATTCTTTGCAAGTGCTTGTGCTGACTTGTTGTCTATATAAATATCAATAGCTTCCTTTTGTGGTATATGAAGTTCCTCCAATAATCTCCTTAGCCAAATGGCATGACAAGTGCAAGATGTTGCTGCTACATACTCTAACTCACATGTTGAAAATGTGACAATAGGTTGCTTCCTTGAGCTCCATGAAAAAGCACAATCTCCGATGAAAAATATAAAGCCACTAGTACTTTTTCTATCATCAATATATCCCGCAAAGTCACTATCACAAAATCCAAAAAATTTAAAATCATTAGAAAAAAGTAAAATAGTCCATAATCAAGCATACCTTTAAGGTAGTGAAGTATCCTCTTAGTGACTTTTATGTGTGTAGTAGTAGGAGCTTCCATGAAACGACTCACTACTCCAACCGCATATAGAATATCAGGTCTTGTACATGTTAAGTATCTTAGGCTTCCAACGAGGCTTTTGAAAAAAGAAGGGTCCTCCTTTTGTCCATCTTCAAACTTTGGCAACTTCAATCTGCTCTCCATTGGTGTGTTCACCGGATTGAAATCAAACATTTTAAATTTCTTCAAAACATCCTTTGCATAGTTTTCTTGAGAAACAAATATACCTTCTTCCAATTGCTTTACTTCTAGGCCTAAGTAGTATGACATAAGCCCAATATCAGTCATCTCGAACTCAAGCGCCATCGCCTTTTTGAACTCTTCAAACAAACTTGGATTGTTCCCAGTGAATATAAGATCATCTACATAGAGACAAACAATCAAAATATCCCCATTATCACAAACTTTGACATAAACAGCATATTCATTGAGACAACGAGCAAACCCATTGTCTTGGAAGTATTTGTCGATGCGACTATTCCATGCTCTTGGTGCTTGCTTTAATCCATACAACGCTCTTCTTAATCTCAAAACTTTATTTTCATGTCCTTTAATCACGTACCCCATTGGTTGCTCAACATAGACCTCTTCTTCAAGATAGCCATTTATAAATGCCGATTTTACATCAAGTTAATAAAGTTTCCACTTATTTTGAGCTGCTACAGAGATTAACAAACGAATAGCGTCCATGCGAGCAACTGGTGCAAAAACTTCTTCATAGTCAACTCCATGTTTTTGTTTGTAGTCTTTTGCAACAAGTCTTACTTTGTATTTTTCAATATCTCCATTAGCATTCTTTTAAGCCTTGTTGATAGCGTTTCAGCAAGTGTACTGAATTGTTGCAAGTAATAATAAAACGGTAGTACCGAGTGTCGAACTCAAGGATTGCGTTTTACTATTGAATTATATTTAATTACTAAAATTGAACAAAAGGTTCCCAATTTGATTGAAATAATATTTAAAATTAACAACAATAATAAAATTGATCTTTTATAATGAGAAAAATGTCAGGGATGAGTTTCACTTCGAATCCAACCTTGGTGTTTAATTTGATCCTAGTTACTGAATTTCTTTATTGAATTATTACCGAATTCTCTTTATTATTCTTGCCCTAATGTCTTAGTGACAGAACCTTTAATTCCAAAGTAACCCCTAATTCCTTAGTAGATTTAAGATTAGAATTAAGCATTACCGTATAGAAATTCTCTTGTAAATTATTGTTTTGCAACTAATTTAATTGGTTTCATGACCTGCATCTATCCCTAGACTACAAATTCATGAATTTCTCATCTCAAGCATTCGTAAAGTCCACTTCCGTTTCAAAATACAAATCGTAGAACATTTTAATGTTGATCAAGCAATAAAAAGCATTAAGCACAGAGATGAGAAAAATAATTCAATAAACTCATTCATATAACTAGAAATCAAATCAGAAAAATAAGGGTTTCATCTGGTTACACTCATCCCTAACAAATAGGGTTTAGTTACTCATAACAGAGATACAAAAGATAAGGATTAAAGAAGAATTACAAGAATGATTCATGAATGATTCTTGATAAAACTGCTTCAATGGCGTTAGAAACGGCCGTCTTTGAGTTTCTATGCTAGGGCACAAGTCTCCCAACTTCCCAAGAGTCAAAAAGATCCAAAAAAACAGCAAAAAATTGTGTTTTTATGATTGCTGATGCGCGTCACGCGCTCCAGGCGCGCAGGGCGCGCTCCAGGCGCGTGCAAGACAGTAACCGAGATTCAAAATGCGCTCCAGGCGCGATGGGCGCGCTCCAGGCGCGTGCAAGACATTAACTAATCTGTAAAATGCGCTCCAGGCGCGCAGGGCGCGCTCCAGGCGCGCAGCATCTGCTGTCTGACGTATTTTGCTTTTTTCTCATGTTTTGCGTCTGAATTTGGTCCCGGTGTCTTCATGAAAGTTGTAGATATGGATCTTAGCTTTCATTAGCACTTCGAATGACACTAATTGGACATCTAGAACTCCATATATGGCTGAAATACTCCACATGTATCATGTTGATTTTTCACCAAAATTCAACACTGCACTTAAAAACAAAACGCAATGTAAAATTACGAAAAACTCCTACTTAATCACTGAAATACAAGCATAACCTATTAATAACTTCAAAGAACAAAAATAAACCGAATGTATCAAATAAATCCTTAATTTAACTGCTGATTGAAGATAAATAAGACTAAAACAGTGGAAAATTATGCATATGATGAAGAGTTATCACAACCCCAAACTTAATCTATTGCTTGTCCCCAAGCAACAATTAATTTCATGTTTGGTGTAGTTAAAAATAACCTTAAACTCAATTTCTCAAATCACATCAAACTCAATTTTCAGTTTCAGCTACTGCAAACATCTATCATGCTCTATGGTTGCTAAAAATTTAAAACAGGATTTGTACACATTGGCATTCATTTATCAAATTCAACTCTCTCTTCACACAGTCTCACCAAAATTCTCTCAAGTGTTTAGAAGGGTTATGAATTTATCACTCAAATCCTAGAACATGCATCACGCTACCATAGGCTTGAAAAAATTCTAGTTAGCAATCACAATGCAGCAAACACATACATTTTTGGATGACTTTCGGGTTGTAATGGGGCTTAGGTAAGGGTAGGACATTTTGGGATAGTAGGCTTTATTACTTGGAGTTAGGCATATATTTCCCAATTATTCTACCATTTTTTTCTTCACTTTTTCATTCTAGAGATTCTCAAACATTGACAAAAGAACCAAGAAGATATTATTTATCGTTTTTTTTTTCTTATTTTCTTTTTTTCTTCTTTTTCTTTTTTTTTTCTTTATTTTTTCTTTGTGAGAATCACCACCCCAAACTTAAAAGGTTGCTATCCCATGAGCAACCCCAAACTTAGAATTTGATCAAGACAAGACAAAAATTTTCTACCTAACTCCAAGTAAGGTGATGTAATTGAAGTAGGGTTTTTGTTTTGTAATGTGGCTAGTAACCGAAATAAAGGGGCAAGGCTCAAAGGGGCTAGCAAAGGATAACATTTTCATAGGGTATTTAGAAAGGCTCAAACGACCAAATAAAATTGCCTCAATGTATGCATAAATTACAAGTGATGCAAGTCAGAATTAGTGCAAGTTCTGAAGGGATAATACATGTCTGGATAATCACACAACAAAGAATTTAAGTGTTTAGGCTCAAAAGCTCACAGCTAGGATAATAAGAGAGAGTATGAACTATCTAAATGATGCCAAACATGCCACTACAAAATTTATTTAGTGTTTTTTTTTTTAAAATACGAGTTAGACTTCAACAACCAAGCAGTAATCAACAATGCATGAATTAGTGAAACTTATCGAATTGAGTAATGATATGAGCAAAGAAATATAGTTTAAATTTCAAAATGTCAAACATAAAACTTAAGATCAAATGCAAGTTGTTAATAATTCTTCATCATAGTGCACGTTTACACACAATTAGAAAGAAACAAATTCAAATAACAAAAATAAGATTGCAAAAATTAAAGTTACCTCTACCTGTGGGTTATCTCCCACAAAGCGCTTCTTTAAAGTCATTAGCTTGACGTCTCAACTATTGTCAAGGGGGCATGTATGACAGGAAGAACACATCATCCATCTCACCAAGAGATACATATTTCAAGTGAGGAGGAAATTGCTTGAGTTCAATCAGTGGTGTCTTTTTCTCTGAGGGCTTGTCTTCATTCCCTTTCAACTCCTCCCATCTAGTAGGAAAATGGGGGGAGTAGGATGGTGCTGCTTCTAACATGGCCAAGACCTCTTCCACCTTTTGATATTCACTTTCTTTAACAATGTCTTGGGGTAGGCATAACACTCTTTCTAATGGAAAACCGGATGCTTGATGCTTCATTTCTTCGTTGACTATCGCATCTAAGATCTCAATTCGATTGCACTCTTCTCTTTCTTTTGAATGTTCCATGGCTTTTAAAATGTTAAAAGTGACAGTTTCTTTATTTACTTTTAAGGTTAAGGTGCCATCTGCCACATCGATCATAGCTCGCCCTGTTGCTAAGAATGGTCTTCCCAAAATCAAAGGAATGTCATAGTCCTCATCCATGTCTAGTACCACGAAATCCACTGGAAAAATGAACTTATCCACTTTAACCAACACATCTTCCACCACTCCGTAGGGGTGTTTCATCGAGCGATCCGCAAACTGTAACATCAGTTGTGTGTCTTTGACTTTTCCAATGCCCAGTTTTTTGTATATTGAAAGGGGCATAAGACTTACACTAGCCCCAAGATCACACAAAGCCTTCCCAAAAGTTCTATTTCCAATAGCGCACGGGATTGAGAAACTTCCCGGATCATTGAGCTTCGGTGGCAGCTTCTTCTGTAGTATAGCACTACACTCTTCGGTAAGCATAACTGTTTCACCGCCAATTTTTCTTTTTTTCGACAGCATCTCCTTCATGAACTTGGCATATGTTGGCATCTGTTCTAGTGCTTCTGCAAAAGGAATGTTAATATGTAATTTTTTAAAAACATCAAGAAACTTACCAAATTGTTTTTCAGTTTCTTCCCTCCTTAATCTTTGAGGGAATGGAAGTCGAATTTCTGGTTTTGGCAGTGGTTCCCTTTTTTGTACCACAGGTTCTTGTTCCTTTTCAAAAGCGATGTGATCCTCAATTGTTGTCGGTGTGGCCATTTCCTCTAGGTGGGTTGAAGTCAGAGTACTTCTACTCTGGTTGGCTTCAGGTGGAACTTGTTCACTCACCTTGCCACTCCTCGTGGTCACTGCATTAACATTGTTTCGTGGATTCGAAACTGTGTCACTAGACAGATTTTCAGACGTTCTTTGTGCCATTTGTTGAGCAAGTTGACCCACTTGAGTCTCCAGATTCTTTATGGATGCAGAGTGATTTTTCTGGATGGCTATTGACTCTTCAATGAAAGAACTTGTGATTGTCGCAATTTTCTCTATAGCACTCTCCCAAGCAGCCTTTCTAGGTGGAAATTGGTTTGTTTGAGCTCCTTGTTGACCCTAAGATCCACCTTGCTGATCTCTCCAGGAAAAATTTGGATGATTTCTCCAACCAGGGTTGTACGTATTAGAGTAGGGGTTATTATGCCTGTTGTTATTACTCACAAAATTCACCTGTTCTAGTTCTTCTACCTCATTATCATCCAGTGCTACACAAACTCCAGTTTTATGTGCTCCTCCACAAAGGTTACAATTAGTATGCTTTAGTAATTTGACAGAAGCCACTTGGGGTTGTATATTTAGCGCTGCCATCCCTTTCTTTATCTCAGCGGCAATAACATTTTTTATCTGTTCTGAGAGCAACATCCCTTGAGCCAACCCAACCTCATAAGCATTCAATTCTAGCATACCACTTTTTGATTTGCTTTCGCGGTTTTTTTTTTTCTAGATCAAAGAAAAGTTCAGCTGAGGACTCGCCTCGCATACAAGGTTAGACAAAGTATGAGTAATGAACATATACCCGATATAAGACAAGTATCACACTCTTCATATAATTGTAGTAGAATATCATCATCATAATCTTCCATGCTCTACAGCGCATAGTTATCTCAAACAAAGAAGAGAAAAACCACTAGACATGACATTAGCAAGTTCAACAAATAAAAATAGAAAATAAAAGAATATTTTAAAAAATAAAAATAAAAAAAAAAAATTTTACTGCAGAGCAAAAAATTTCAATTAAGTAAATAAATTAAATTCAATAGTGATATGGCAATCCCCGGCAACGGCGCCAAAAACTTGATAGCGTTTCAGCAAGTGTACTGAATCGTTGCAAGTAATAATAAAACGGTAGTACCGAGTGTCGAACTCAAGGATTGCGTTTTACTATTGAATTATATTTAATTACTAAAATTGAACAAAAGGTTCCCAATTTGATTGAAATAATATTTAAAATTAACAACAATAATAAAATTGATCTTTTATAATGAGAAAAATGTCAGGGATGAGTTTCACTTCGAATCCAACCTTGGTGTTTAATTTGATCCTAGTTACTGAATTCCTTTATTGAATTATTACCGAATTCTCTTTATTATTCTTGCCCTAATGTCTTAGTGACAGAACCTTTAATTCCAAAGTAACCCCTAATTCCTTAGTAGATTTAAGATTAGAATTAAGCATTACCGTATAGAAATTCTCTTGTAAATTATTGTTTTGCAACTAATTTAATTGGTTTCATGACCTGCATCTATCCCTAGACTACAAATTCATGAATTTCTCATCTCAAGCATTCGTAAAGTCCACTTCCGTTTCAAAATACAAATCGTAGAATATTTTAATGTTGTTCAAGCAATAAAAAGCATTAAGCACAGAGATGAGAAAAATAATTCAATAAACTCATTCATATAACTAGAAATCAAATCAGAAAAATAAGGGTTTCATCTGGTTACACTCATCCCTAACAAATAGGGTTTAGTTACTCATGACAGAGATACAAAAGATAAGGATTAAAGAAGAATTACAAGAATGATTCATGAATGATTCTTGATAAAACTGCTTCAATGGCGTTAGAAACGGCCGTCTTTGAGTTTCTATGCTAGGGCACAAGTCTCCCAACTTCCCAAGAGTCAAAAAGATCCAAAAAACAGCAAAAAATTGCGTTTTTATGATTGCTGATGCACGTCACGCGCTCCAGGCGCGTGCAAGACAGTAACCGATCTGCAAAATGCGCTCCAGGCGCGTGCAAGACAGTAACTAATCTGTAAAATGCGCTCCAGGCGCGCAGCATCTGCTGTCTGACGTATTTTGCTTTTTTCTCATGTTTCGCGTCTGAATTTGGTCCCGGTGTCTTCATGAAAGTTGTAGATATGGATCTTAGCTTTCATTAGCACTTCGAATGACACTAATTGGACATCTAGAACTCCATATATGGCTGAAATACTCCACATGTATCATGTTGATTTTTCACCAAAATTCAGCACTGCACTTAAAAACAAAACGCAATGTAAAATTACGAAAAACTCCTACTTAATCACTGAAATACAAGCATAACCTATTAATAACTTCAAAGAACAAAAATAAACCGAATGTATCAAATAAATCCTTAATTTAACTGCTGATTGAAGATAAATAAGACTAAAACAGTGGAAAATTATGCATATGATGAAGAGTTATCACTTGTACACCCATTTGACTCCAATTGCTTCATGGCCTTTTGGAAGAGTTGTTAATTCTCAAGTGTTGTTCTTCACAATTGATTTGATCTCCTCGTCCATGGCTTGTCTCCACCTTTTATCTTTCATTGCTTCTCCATAATTTAATGGTTCACTATCCGCCAAGAGACAATACAACTCTTCAAGGTCAAGAGTAATTTCAGTTGACCTTTCATAAATGTCTTCTATATCTTTTATCTTACATGGTCTCTCGCTTGAACTTTCATCTAGAGAAGTAGGTGAAGACGGAGGTAAAGAAGGTGGAGTTGCATCTTGAACTGGTGTTGTGGCCTCTTGATCTTCTTTAAAATATGGAAGGAAATTATAGTTTGTTTCTTCTTGATCCTCCCAATTCCATGTAGCATCTTCATCAAATTCAACATCACGACTCACCATTACCTTATTTTTGCATGGGTTGTACAACTAGAAACCTTTAGAATGTGGATCATAGCCAACAAAGACATATTTGATGCTTCGATCATCAAGTTTGGATCTTTCTTGTTGTGGCACATGTGCATATGTTATGCTCCCAAAGACACACAAATGATTAACACTAGGCGTTCTTCCATTCCATGCTTCTAGAGGGGTTTGGTCTTTGACATTTGAAGTTGGAGAGCGATTTGCCAAATAGACCGCACAAGAAACTGCTTCAGCCCAAAACTCCTTTGGCATTCTTTTGGATTTTAGCATGCATCTTGCCATGTTCAAAATAGTTATGTTCTTTCTCTCGGCCACTCTATTATGTTGCGGAGATCTTGGAACTGTCAATGGACGATGAATTCTATTAGTTGCACAAAATTCATTAAACTCCTTCGAAGTGAATTCACCTCCTCAATCAGATCTCAACGCTCTCCTTCTCTACAAGAGCCTTGAAGTTCTTGAAAGAAACAAAAGCTTCTGATTTTTGTTTTAAGAAATAAATCCAAGTTTTTCTACTAAAATCATCAATATAGAGAATGAAATATTTACTCTTACCAAATGAAGATGGATTGATTGGTCCACACAAGTCAGTATGTACAAGTTGCAGTGGCTTAGTTGCTCTTGATGTGGCTTCTTTAGGGAAACTTTTTCTAGCTTGCTTGCCAAGAAGACAACCTTCACACAATTGATTTGGATGATCGGTTAAGGGCATCCCCTTCACCATACTCTTTTTTCCCATAATTTTAAGTGCACTAAAGTTCAAGTTTCCATACCTCATATGCCAACGCCATGCTTCATCTTGGACACTCATCTTCAAACATTTTGCTTCAATAGTTCTTAATTTCAAGATAAACATTCTATTTTTCGACATAAGAACTTTAGCAATTAAATTGTTATTTTGATCTCTAAGCCAAATATATTTATTTTTCATGAGAATTTCATATCCTTTTTCAAGAAGTTGACCCAAACTCAAAATATTACTCTTTAATTTAGGAACATAGTATACATCACTAATCAACTTATGGCTCCCATCTTTAGAAGAGATTAGAATTGTACCTTTTCCTTCAATTTTCACTTTTGATGAGTCTCCAAAGGAAACATTTCCATTCATCTTTTCATTAAGCTCCACAAATTTCTCTTTGCATCCACACATATGATTACTTGCACCATTGTCCAAGTACCATGAACTATAAGCATCTCTCTCTTCTTCCTTGAGTGTTAGCAACAAAGTTGACTCTTCATCTTTGTCAATAAGATTAGCCTCTTCTTCCTATTGATTAGGAGCATTACGACATTCCCAAGAAAAATGGCCAAATTCATGACAGTTATAACATTCAACTTTAGATTTGTCATACCTCCTTTCACTTTGATAATAGCCATAACCTCTTCCTCTTCCAAGAACTCTTGGTGATGAGTGACTTCTTTCTTCATCGTTTGATTCACGATTGAAACCTCTTCCTCTTTGGCCACGACCACATCCTCGTCCTCTTCCTTGTTCACGTCCATGTCCGTTTTGACTATTGAATCCTCTATTATCCTTCAACGAAGTTTTGATCTTGAGAACTTGCTCTAATGGCTCCTCTTGCCTTTTCTTCATACTTTCTTCTTGAGCTTACAATGAACCTTCTAGTTCCTCAATGGACATTGAGTCTAGATCTTTCGATTCCTCAATAAAACATACTACATAATCGAATTTAGGAGTCAAGGAACGGAGAATTTTCTCCTCTACACGAACATCTTCTATCTTGTCTCCATATCTCTTTATTTGATTAACAATTGTCTTCACCCTTGAGCAATAATCTGAAATTGATTTGGTATCCTTCATCTTCAAAGCTTCGAAATCTCCCCTTAGAGATTGAAGTCTTATCTTCTTCACCTTGTCAATGCCTTGGAGTGATTTTTCCAAAATCTTCCAAGCTTCTGTTAAATTTGTAGCATCGACAACCTTCTCAAACATAGAATCATCCAAACATTGATGAATGAGAGTAAGAGCTTGTTGATCCTTCTTCATTGTTTTTGCCAAAGCCTCCTTCACGACTTGAGACAATCCCTCTTCATCTTGTGGCTCATCATAGCATTTTTCAACAATCTCCCATACACCTTGAGAGCCAAACAATGCTTTCATGCGAAGGCACCATTTCTCATAATTCTCTTCCTTTAGAAGAGGAAAGTCGAAGGTAGTGTAATCACGAGTCGCCGTTTCTCATCTCTCACAACCAAGCTCTAGATACCACTTTGTTAGAGAAATGAGGTATTTCTAATAGAAAACTCTCAATTTTCTTGATACTTAATGTCAAGTAAAAGTAGGTATTTATAGGTACAAATAGAAAACTCTAGACACATTTCTAGGAGCTTCCTAATTAATACCGAATTCTAAGAGCTTCCTAATTAATACCGACTTCTAAGAGCTTCCTAATTAATACCGACTTCTAAGAGCTTCCTAATTAATAGTGTCGTCTAGGAGCTTCCCACAATTTTCGATAATTAAAACACTTCTAGATTCTTACATGGAAATTCTACATGGTTCTAGAATTATTTAATTTCAAATTAACAGGAACAACTTCTAGGCTCTATAGCTTGTCAGCTTTAAAAAACTCTCCCTTAATTGCTTTCCAAGTAAACACCTTTCACATAATTGACCATGATGATTGATATATAATAGTCCTCTCACCATATTGTGATTCGACATCAAACTTAAATGTCCAAAGTTTAAGTGTGCTAATCGAAGATGCCATAGCTACGAAGCATCATTGTAGCAAGCTTTGTGATACTTTGCAACGTTGTTTTGGATGTTCAACAACAACATCCTATTCTTTGCCATTGTAACCTTAGTGATGGGATTATTCTCCCATATTTAATAGAAAGACTAAATTCTTTCAAATGAATATCATAATATTTTTGTAAGAGTTGTTTGAGACTCCAAATATTGTTCTTCATGTTTGGGATGTAGTAGACATTTGAAATAAATTCAGGTATTCCATCTTTCAAGAGCTTAAGATATTACCTTCGCTTTTTACCGGTATATCAGAGTAATTAGTAAATGATACATTTCCACTTATTCATTCATCAAGATCACAAACATGCTCTTTTTTTCAAACATATGGTTGCTTGCACCTTTGACAAGGTACCATGAATTTTCTTGAATTCCTTCATTACTTCCACGTGCTACCAACACCAATTCAAAGTTATCGTCTTGTTCTTCCACATAATTGGTCTCTTCCTCAACTCTACTCTTGGAAATTCTAAATTCTAAAGCATAGTAGTCAAACTTCAAACAGTTCTAGCATTGAATATGAGATTTATCATACACTGTGTGAGTATCCTCTTCCACATCCTATTGATCACCTTTCTCCTTTCTCATAACTATTGTTAATGAATTTTGAACTTCGTCCACCATTACCACGTCCAAATTGTCCTCGTCCTAGACCTTTACCTCGACTTTGATGACTTATCTCATTTGTATGACTTTTTTCCATCTCTTTTAGTGTTTCTTCTTGTGATTCTCCTCATATGGTTGCAATGATCCTTGAAATTGTTCTATAGTCATAGTTTCCAAACCTATGGTTTCCATAAACAACGAACTATGTTTTTTATAAAATTTATTATTTAGGTCAGTAGCATACATATTCCCATCTCTATACTTTTAGTTTGTTAAAAATCATTACTAAGAAGTGCATAAATATAATATAATTTTTAAATCCTATAAAGAATTTTCCAGCACACTCTGTTCATAGTATATTGGATCATATCATAGAAGGGCCAAATCACATCAGAAATTCACCAAATTTAATATACAAGGTCTTAACACATATATAATTTTTTTTAATTGGTCCATGTCAAAATAATTGTTCAAACATTCCCAATAATACAAACACTAGCCTGTGTTTTAAGAGAAAATCAGATAATTACAAACACTCACTTCAAACATACTCTAAACTAATCCATTCAAGATACAAGGTTAGATTAGTCAATAATAATTTTACTAACAGGTATGAAGCTTCACGACTCAGTTACAAACATTCATATAAGGTATGGTTAAGATCACACAAGGAACCCCATATTTTTCTAAGACATGAACTTAGTGTAAAACATTCATTAATCACCTTGTGTGCATGTAAAAATCTACAATGTCTAATTTTATAAAAACTCCTAAGAACCAATTCTCATGCAATCAAGATTCCTAAGCACACCCTAGGAGAGATTTTAAGGGAGTTATCACCGTTACCTCTAGAAACTCAAAGTAAGGAAGAACAATCCATAAAACCTTTTAAGACTTTTTTTGTCAATATTTTTTTAAATCTCAATTCATCGCCCTAGTTACTCATTATCTTTTCTTAATTTTGACTTGACAAAAAAAAAAAACCCAGTGTCCTAAAATAATAGGAATTTAACAAGGGAGTAGAATTATGACAGTGTATTGAAGTTCACTTCATAAATCTGAAAAACCCTCTCTCGGTCTGTCCTCCTTAGTAGCTTCCTTCGGTGATGATGGGTTTACTGCCTCTTTGAGTCACTCTCACTTTATTAATCTTTACATTTACACATGCAAGTTATATTGTTACATCCTTATTCATTCATATTCACTTTATCTTTTTGATGATTCCATTCACTTGTAGGACTATTATTTGATTATTTATATCTGAACAGGAAACAAAAATTGCTGCAATTGTTGCTTTTACACTCATAGAAAAATAAAATGATTTGTTATTTACTTTTCAGTTTCAAGTTGATTGAAGTCAAAAGGAAGAGGAAGGGATAAGAGAATCAATGGAAGTTGTAACTTTAATAGTTGGAAAAGTAGCAGATTACACCTTGGTGCCTATTGGGCGTCAAACGGGTTATTTGATATTCTACAAAAGGAATTTGAAGGAGTTAACAAAGCATGTTAAGGACCTTGAAGGTGCAAGAGAAAGAATGATCCATTCGGTGGAAGAAGAAAGGGGAAATGGTAAAGAAATTGAAATAGATGTGGTGAATTGGTTGGAGGAAGTGAATGAAGTAATTAAAAATGCAAATAAACTTCAACAAGATACTCTTGATGCCAATCTCAGCTGCTACAATTTAATTTTGCGTCATCATTTAAGTAGGAAAGCCACAAAGATTACAAAAGCTATTGTTCAAGTACAAGGAAAAGGGAAGTTTGATAGAGTTGGGTACCTTCCCATCATTGTTGCTGAAACAAGAGATGATCAAATTCCTGAGACAAGGAAGTTATTTAAGGAGGAGATTTTGAAGGCTCTAAAAGATTCTTGTAATTCTAGAAACATTGGAGTTTATGGGCTAGGTGGAGTGGGTAAGACAACTCTAGTGGAGGAAGTTGGTGGAATAGCCAAACAACACAAATTGTACGATGAAGTTGTTATTGTACATATATCAAAAAATCCATAATTTAAAAGAATTCAAGGAGAGATTGCAGATTTGTTGCGCCTACGATTTGATGAAGAGACTATTGTCGGTAGAGCACATCGTCTAAAACAGAGAATCAAGATGGAGAAAAATATACTTATCATTCTCGATGATGTATGGAGCATACTTGATTTGAAGAAAGTGGGAATTCCATCATATAATGAACATAATGGTTGCAAATTGTTGATAACTTCTAGAAATCAAGATGTGTTGTTGCAAATGGATGTTCCAAAGAATTTCACTTTTAGACTTGAACTTTTAAGTGAAATAGAGACATGGAGTTTGTTTCAATTTATGGCTGGTGATGTGGTTAAAAATTTGAATGTGAAAGATGTAGCAATTCAAGTTGCCCAAAAGTGTGCAGGTTTGCCTCTTAGCCTAGTAACAGTTGCGCGTGCGTTGAGAAATAAGAGAGATGTACAATCTTGGAGAGATGCATTGAGAAAATTACAAAGTAATGATGATCATGGGGAGATGGACGCATTAACTTATTCTGCTTTGGAGTTGAGTTATGATTCATTGGAGAGCAATGAAATGAAGGAACTCTTTTTGCTTTTTGCTTTAATGGAAGATACTGAAGCAGAGTGTTATTTGGATGTTGTAATAGCTTTAGACATATTCAAGCATATTAATACCATTGATGATGCAAGAAATAGAATTTAGAACATAGTAGAATCTTTGAAGGCGACTTGCCTATTGCTTGAAGGTAGTAGTAAAACAAGTGGAGGAAAGATCGAAATGCATGATTTTGTTCGTGATGTTGCTATCTCCATAGCACGTAGGGATAAACATGTGTTTATGAGAAAATCCCCAGATGAAGAAATATGGCCAACACATGATACATTAAGAAGGTGTTCCATGATCATCTTAAATGGGTGTCGTCTCGACGAGCTTCCACAAATGATAGATTGTCCAAACCTCAAGCTTTTCGTATTAAGTAATGAAAATCGTTCTATGAAAATACCTGAAACCTTTTTTGAGAGGATGCCAAACCTTAAACATCTATATTTAACATGCTTGAACTTGTCTTCGTTACCCATTTCATTTCGGTCTCTAAACAACCTTAACACATTGATTTTGGATCATTGCATTCTGGAAAATATGGAAGCAATAGAAGCTTTGACAAATTTAGAAATTCTTTGGCTCTGCCAATCATCAATGATCAAGCTGCCAAGTGAAATAGGGCAATTGACTAAACTCAAAATGCTTGTTTTGCAAAATTCGGGAATAGAAGTGATCCCACCCAACGTCATATCAAGATTAACCAAATTAGAGGAGTTGTACATGGGAAATACTAGTATTAATTGGGAAGATGTGAATTCAACATCTGTTCATAGCAAAAATGCTAGTATTGCTGAGCTTCGAAAACTATCAAACTTGACAGCTCTAGAATTACAAATTCGCGAGACATGGATGTTGCCAAGGGACATGCAGTCAATGTTTGAGAAGCTAAAAAGATATAAAATAGCTATTGGAAATGTATGGGAATGGTCTGACACTGAGGAGAATGGAATCTTAAAAACTTTGATGCTCAAACTTGGTGGCACCAACATACATTTAGAGCATGGAATTAAAGCATTGATTAAAGGGGTTGAGAGTTTGTACTTGGATGAAGTAGGTGGCATTCAAAATGTGCTTTATCAACTTAATGGGGAAGGATTTCCATTGTTGAAGCATCTCCACATCCAAAATAATGCAAACATCATGCACATTGTTGACACTAAGGAAAGGAATCAAATCCATGTTTCTTTTCTCGTCTTGGAAACACTAGTACTATATAATCTTAGAAACTTGGAGCATATTTGTCATGGCCCACTTGCTAGTACTTCTTTCGAAAGGCTTAGTGTTATTAAAGTCAAAAACTGTGTCCAGTTAAAATATCTCTTCTCCTTTACAATGGTTAGGGGTCTTTCCCATCTTTCTGAGATCCAAGTTTCTCAATGCAATTATATGAAGGAGATAGTGTTAAGAGATAACAACAGTTCAAGTGCAAATATTCATGATATAACTGTTGAAAATATTGAGTTTCTTTCATTACGTTCTTTGACTTTGGAACATTTGGAGACACTTAATAATTTCTTCTCGTATGAGTTGACTTCTTCCAGAAGTAAGCAAAAATATCAAGCATCAGATTCCTCTCTTTCAAAACCATTTTTTAGTGTTCAGGTATGTTTTTGTTTCTAAGTTTGTTTAGCTACAAATATTAGAATTTTTAATTTATTATATGGATAATTCACTAAATAAACCATTTAGTGAAATAAACAATTTTTTGCTACAAAAATAAATAATTATTTATATGGATTTTTCTTTTGCAAAATATAAAATATGAAATATAAATTCTTTATATATGAGAATATAATCTCGAAAAGTGGTTATAGTAGTTTATAAATTTGGTAAAATATATAACTCGAAATGATAAAGTTAAAACGAATTTGGTATTGAAGAATTAGAAAAAGGACATGGATTATAAAGTATTAAGTATTCTTGTTGATTTGGGGAGGGATATAAGGTTTGAGTTCAAAACACACTATATATTTTCTTTTAGCATTTTCATTAGCTGTGCATTAAAGGTTCTCTTCTCATGTCAACAATACTTATCCATTTAGTTTATGCATTGAGTTGTGAAGTATGCAGTGCTAAGCTATTAGAATGTTCTTTTTATTGTAAAATCTCATGTCCATATTATGACATTGACGATCAATAATCGCATGTATATTTTATGAAAAATATATTTTTTTTTTTTAAATTTTATATTAGTTTTACTTGTTGATAAGAAATGAAGACATTTTGTAAATATAAAAATGTCAAAAAAAGTATTTTTAAATATTGAAAATTGTCCATATATTTAGAAACAATAAAAATAACAAAAATATATTTTTCAGTATTTCTATAAATGCATCTTTTTTATTTAATATTTCATCTACTTTTATTAATAATATTTAGCTAAAGAGTCTCTTATTAACATACAATGAACATATATTAAAAAATTAATAAAAATTTAAAATATTTTCATAA
>JBBPBT010000152.1:10448372-10458861 GCA_037974875.1 Cicer bijugum | reverse complement strand
CTAATAAACGATATAACTTCTATAAATTATAATTTAAATAAATAATTTAACTAATATTTTCATAACCTAAAATAAATCGAGTAAGACAAAAATATCATTGTAGATAACGCATAACAAAATAAAATCAACGTATCTAACACATCAATTTTATAATTATTGAAACTAATCAAATAAATAAAATACACAGTTGTTCACATAGAAAATAATTAAGCCATAAATTGTTCTAATGTAATTATCACATCAAAATAATTCTATTAAAATAAAGGTTATAATTATTCAAATAAAATAGAGAGTAGTAATTTTTAATTTTATTTTTTTACATATAAAATAAAATATTAATTAAATAATAAATTATGAAAATTACTAAAAGACACATATATAATATATATGAAAATATTGGGGTGTTATAGCTTCTTTAACCATTTTAGTAAGCGCAATGAGTTCAACTTGAGTTGTAGAAAGTGCTGCCACCGACTGTGTAATTACTCTCCAACTTACAGCAGTCCCATATAGAGTGCAAACATAACCATAAATTGATTTTCTAGTGTCCATGTTTCCAGTATAATCCGAGTCCACATATCCTTTGATTGGTTCTTTGTCATGATGAGTCTTTTTGAACTTTAATTTTGTTGTTAATGAACCATTTAAGTACGTCATAATCCACTTGAGTGCTAACCAATACAGTGCTCCAAGATCAAGCATAAATCTCCTGACAACATTCACATCATAAGCCAAATCAGGTCTACTACAAATCATTCCATATACACCTTATGTTGCCAACTCCACTAGCGTAAGACATGGTACTCATTCTTTATCTTTTCTCATCAGTCTTAGGTGAGTCTTGTCTTGAATTTTCTCTTTTAGATTGTAAACACAACTGTCAAAACTACATCTTTGAAAACCAAATCTTATCATGAAATCATCAAACTTCATGTACCATTGTCTAGGACTTTGCTTTAGGCCATACAATGACTTTTTAAGAAGACAAACCTTGTTATTGCCTTTAGCAAATCATTCATGTTGCTGCATATAAATCGTTTCTTCTAGATCACCATGTAGAAATGTTGTTTTGACATCCAACTGCTCTAATTCCATGTCTTATTGAGTTACAATTGAAAGTAGAATTCTGATTGAACAATGTTTTACAACATGCACAAATACTTCAATGAAATCAATTCCTTCAAGCTGAGAAAATCCTTTTGCAACTAATCTTTCTTTGAATCATATCTTCTCTTTACCTTCAATGTCTTCCTTTCTCTTGAACACTCATTTTGATCCAATTACCCTTTGACTCTTAGGAATGTCAACAAAAATCTAGGTTTAATTTTTTGTTTTAAATGATTGCATTTCTTCATTCATAGTTGTCAACCAAGCTTCTTTGTCTTCACTATTAATGGTTTCCTTAAAGTTGTTTGGTTCATTTCTTTGAAGATCTTCAACAATATTTAAAGCATAATAAAATAAATCTGCTTCACCACATCTGATTGGAGGCTTGATAACCCTTCTTTCTTTATCCCTTACCAAGTTGTAATTGACCAAATTTGTTTCTATTGCAGCATTATCATCAAGTGATGTATCGGTTATGTCTTCGAAATAATCCTTTCTTAGACACATGTGGAAAGTACAACCTGAGTCTAATACCTAGTTCTTTTCACCTTCAGAATTTGAAATCATCAATGCCTCTCCAAATTCATCACCAGCATCAACAAGTGCAACATTTCCTGAATCTTGAGAGTTTCTTGATTCATTTCTTTCAGGACAATCTTTCTTGAAATGTCCCTTCTTGTGATAATGAAAGCATTTATATTTCCCTTCAGATTTTGATTTTGAATTGGACCTATGCTTATTTCCATTTTATCATTTCTTGTCAGTTATTCCTCTGGTCATATTCTAACTTTCAGCAGGATTATCATTCTTGGTCTCAAGTCTTTTATAGCTTTCCTTTGTTCGGGTGGAGGCATGCACTTCTTCAAGAGTAATTTTTTGTTCTCTTCCAAACATAATAGCATCCTTGAAATATTCATATTAACTTGGCAAGGCTCTAAGCAAGAATAGAACTAGAAAACATAGAATGTTCTGAAAACTAGAAAACAAAGACTAATTATCGTTCTTCATTTTCTGTAGTTTTTAAAAAACTAGTTTTCTCAATCAAATGAAATGAAAATTAAAGAAAGATAGAAGAAGAATAACACTCATATTTACGTGTTCCATCTTAATTGATGAGACCTACGTCACGAGAAAACAAGCAAGATTAATCAAATATTGTTAATTGAACTTTACAAGATTAAAACCTTCTCAAGATTGATCTTCTAGTATCTATCATTGTTTATGAACCAGCAATACTAGCTTTTTCACTCAATCTTTCTTTCTTTCCCTTTAATCTTCTTCTCTGAATTTCAATGAATCGCGAATTGATGAGACCCAAATTTATGGATTGTTACTGGAAGAGCTGATTCACCTTTCAATGCATTCACCAAGCCTTGTTGTACCAGAACAACATGCATTTTTACCTTCCATAGACCAAAATAATTTGATCCATTGAATTTTTCAATGTCAAATTTTGTGGTTCCAACAATTGTTGCTCCTTTTCCCACAAATGGTGCCAATTGTTAAAACAATATTGGGATCTGTAACAAAAATTAACCAACAAAACAAAAAACAATTACATAGAAAAAATGAAAACAAAGAGCGTTATTGGTTTTCTGCTGAAAACATAGAATGTTCTGAAAACTAGAAAACGGAGACTGATTATCGTTCGCCATTTTCTACAGTTTTGAAAAAACCAGTTTTCTCAATCAAATGAAATGAAATTTAAAGAAAGGTAGGAGAAGAATAACACTCATATTTACGTGTTCCATCTTAATTGATGAGACCTACGTCACGAGCAAGCAAACAAGATTAATCAAATATTGTTAATTGAACTTTACAAGATTAAAGTCTTCTCAAGATTGATCTTCTAGTATCTATCATTGTTTTTGAACCAACAATACTAGCTTTTTCACTCAATCTTTCTTTCTTTCCCTTTAATCTTTTTCTCTGAATTTCAATGAATCGCGAATTGATGAGACCCAAATTTACATGTTCGATCTTAATTGATGAGACCTACGTAACGAGCAAGCAAGATTAATCAAATATTGTTAATTGAACTTTACAAGATTAAAACCTTCCCAATATTGATCTCCTAGTATCTATCATTGTTTATGAACCAGCAATACTAGCTTTTTCACTCAATCTTTCTTTCTTTCCCTTTAATCTTCTTCTCTGAATTTCAATGAATCGTTAATTGCATATGTCTATCTCTCAATCAACAATTACCTCTTGCAACAACGCATTACAACTTACACAATGCATTTACAGCTATAGTATTTAAAGACAAACTTCTTAACTAATTATAACTAACATTGTCTTAACTAAATTCAGTTATAACTAACTAACTCCAAGTTGTTACTGATTTGAGACACACTTCCACAATAGGGGATCCCCTTGATGGAAGCCACAAACTAGATTAAATTGTTCAGTCTTACTCTGATCTCAAAAAAGAGAAACATAAGTTGAAGAAATACAACTCATGATGAGAGAAATTAAACTAATCGGGAAATGAAATATTGTATGATATCATTCCTAACATGGGAACGCCATATCCATATTACATAACAGTTACCCTTTCACCGTATAGGGTCCATTCACCAACATTTTCATAAGCCTTTGTCATTGATAATGAGTACATGTAGATGTACACACGTACGATCAATTGATGGATATATCGAGCGAGAGGGTGTTGACATGGAACAAAATCTACACACAGGGAGTATTAGATTATGTTGGAAAAAAGTATGTTATAGTGTGAATTTAATAAATTGTTGAAGTCCCACATTGGAAAGAAATTTTTATTGTAAATTTAAGTGGAAAGAAACTTGTTAAGTCCCACATTGGAAAGAAATAATTTTGAAATCTCACATTGGGAAACTCTAGTATTTTGAGTAGTTTCAAATCTATACATACTAAAGTCCCACATTGCTCAGAAAAGAAATGTGAGTTGATTTCCATCACTATATAATGAGCATTAAACTATTGTGAAAAACACACCAAAGTTGGATGCTTTTCCCAACTTTCTCTTTTCTCCCTCTTATATTCTGCTCGCCAAATTTCGAGCCACTTCTCCCCTTTCTTTCTGTCCCTTTCGGTTTAGAGCGGTAATTATACCGTAGTCCCTTTCGGTTTAGAGCGGTAATTATACCGTAGTCCCTTTCGTTTTAGAGCGGTAATTATACAGCAGTCCCTTTCGGTTTAGAGCGGTAATTATACCGTAGTCCCTTTCGGTTTAGAGCGGTAATTATACCGTAGTCCCTTTCGGTTTAGAGCGGTTATTATGCCGCAGTTCCGTTCGGTTTAGAGCGGTAATTATACCGCAGTCCCTTTCGGTTTTTAGAGCGGTTATTATACCGCAGTCCCTTCGATTTTTTAGAGCGGTTATTATACCGCAGTCCCTTCGATTTTTAGAACGGTGATTATACCGTGGTTCTTTTGTTTTTAGAGTGGTCGTTATGCCGTTGTTATGAGTGGTCGTAGTACCATATTGCGAATGACTTTAATCGTCATATTGAGAGTGACTTTATCCTTCATATTAAGAGTGGCTTTAAGCGCCATATTGAGGGTGTAATTCTAGAACGGTTTTCTACAGTGCAGTAGAACTCCGATACAGTGATCTGGGCTGTTTTATCCTGGGGACTTCGTGGTTGATAGTCTGCCTTGCACAATTTGGGTAGTGCCGTGAAACGTCTTAAAGAGAGCGACCTAGTCCGCGACTCAACCCAGTAATATCTTCGGTGGCAAAAATTGTGATTTTTAAATAGTTTTTGAAACTCAAATTCCAAAAATTTTAAGACGTTTTATTCTGCCATGTCAACCGAAGATATTATTGGATTTGATTATGTTGCCTCTTCAATAAACTGTTTAAGTTTTGAAGCAAACATAAAATGAAAAGAAAGCTGGAGAATTAACCCATCGGAAAAATAATGATAAGAATTATATTCTTAATGGAGTTGCTGATAATCTGTATAACCACTACAGTTCCAGCAATACTGGTAGAGATATTTGAAATGCTCTGAATGAGTATGTAGTGAGGTATTACCCAGAGTATCAGATGACTGATAACAGATCTGTGGAGGCACACTCCCGTAAAATCCAGAAAATAGCTCATGGGATCATCTATTAAGGTACGTCACTCGTGACATATTTAAATTAAGTATTGAAATTTAATATGTCTCTTTATGTTTGATTAATGAAATCAATAAAATGTATCTTTTTGCTTGCATGTTGTATGATTTTAATTTTTTACATGCTATACTATGTGATGCGAACACATTTGATTTCAAAATTATGTAACTTAGATTTATTTCCAAAGTTATAGTTAAATGATTTTGAAAAATGTGATTTTTGTAGTCAAACTAAAATAATAAAGAGTTTACATAAATTTGTAGTTAGACAATCTAAGTCTTTAGATTTATTACACTTTAATATATGTGAACATGATGAGAAAGTTAACATGAAATGAAAAACAAAAATGAAACGTTTGACATGTTAAGAATCTCTGTAACTAAAATTGAAAATCAATTTAGTAGAATGATTAAAAGGTTCTAAGTATGATTCTAGTTTGTTTAAATAAGTTTTATAAATTGTCTAGAATTATATGTGAAACAACTGCACCATAATTGCTTCATGTGAATGGTAAAGTTGAAAAGAAAGGAAATATAACTCTTATTGAACTAGTTGCTGCTAGTATGCTTAATTATATTGTTGCATCTCATTGGTGTGCAGAAATATATATTGCTTATTTATTATGTTTTGAATAGAGTTCTTAAATCTAAAAACAAAATATCTTCTTATGAGATAGTGAAGAAAAGACAATCGAACTTGTCTTATTTTCGAACATGGGGTGGTCTGACTTATGTCAGAATCCCCGATCCCGAGCGAATTAAACTCGCCAGTAGAACCTATGAATGAGAATTCATTTGGGTATGCGGTAAAGAACAAAGCGTATAGGTTTTATGACCTAAATGCAAAAGTGATCATAGAGTCAAATGATGTTGACTTCTATGAAACTAAATTCCCTGTAAAATGGAGAAATAGTGGGGGCAGCGAACCAAGTTACGTTCCTGTTACAATAAGCACTGAAAGCAGCAAAGAAGGTGAAACAGAAACTCGAAGAAGTAAGAGAGTCAAAGTTGCTAAAGATTATGGAATAGAATATATGGTCTATAATTTAGAAGAGAATCCTGCAAATCTTAAAGAAGCTTTGTCATCATTGGATGCAGATCTATGACAAGAAGCTATAAACGATGAAATGGATTCTCTAGAGTCTAACAAGACCTGACATTTAGTAGTCTTGTCTCCTGGTTACAAACCAATAGGTTCAAAATGTGCCTTGTAGCCAAGGGTTTTAGATAGAGAAAAAATAGATTTCTTCAACACTTTCTTATCAGTCACTAGACTAACATCCATTAGGGTGCTTATATCACTTGCGGCTATTCATAACCTGGTGATACACCAGATGGATGTTAAAACAATTTTTTTTAAATTATGACCTAGAAGAAGAAATTTATATGGAACAACCTGAAGGTTTTGTAATTCATGGACAAGAAGACAAGGTATGTAAGTTAGATAAATCTCTATATGGTCTTAAACAAGCTCCTAAGAAGTGGCATGAAAATTTTGATAACTTGATGAAATCGAATAAGTTTAAAGTGAATGAAAGTGACAAATGTATTTACTACAAATTTGAAAATGGCATTTGCACTATCATATATCTCTATGTAGACGACATACTCATATTTGATTCAAACTTTCATGCTATAACATTTTGAAATCATTTTTGTGTAACAACTTTGATATGAAAGACCTCGGAGAAGCAAATGTAATCCTGGGAATCAAGATTACTAGATCAGAAAAGGGAATTTCTTTGGATCAATCTCAATATGTTGAAAATATTATAAAGAAATATAAATATTTTGACTGTAAACCTGCTTGCACACCATATGATCCAAGTGTAAAACTTTTCAAGAACACTGGTGAAGGTGTTATACAACTGAATATGTGAGCATCATTGACAACCTCAGGTATGCCACTGATTGTACTAGATCCGACATTGCCTATGTTGTGGGATTGTTGTGCAGGTTTACTAGTAGACCTAGTATAGAGCATTGGCACGCTATTGAAAGGGTCATGAGATACCTTAAAAGGACCATGAGTCTTGGATTACATTATCAAAGATTTCCTATAGTCCTTGAAGGATACAATGTTGCTGATTGGAACATCTTATCAGATGACTCCAAAGCAATCGGTGACTATATTTTAATATAGTGAGTGGTGTTGTATCTTGGAAATCTAAGAACAAACGATATTGGCTCAGTCCATTATGGAGTCTGAAATTATAGCACTAGCTACTACTAGTGAATGAGCAAGTTGGTTGAAATGCTTGCTAGTTGAGATTCCTATATGGGAAAAACCTATGACAGATGTGTTGATCCACTACGATAGTACCGCGGCTATTGCGAGAATTAAGAATCGTTATTACAACGATAAGAGACGAAAAATTTGTCGTAAGCACAACATTGTTAGAAAGTTATTTACTAAATGAGTTGTTATAGTGGATCATGTATGCACTGATGAGAATTTAGCAAATCCTTTGACGAAAGGATTAACTATAGAGAAAGTCATAAATACATCCAAATGGATGAGACTAATGCCTATAAAGTCACTCATGATGGTAACCCGACCTAAAAGACTGGAGATCCCAAGAATTAGGTTCAATGGGTAATAACAAGTCGTGGAGTGATATGAGATGAACATGTTATTGTAAATTAGAGAAGCATGATTCCTGAAGCGATGATAGGATGAGGTAATAGAAACTCTTAATGAGATCTATACTCTACATGGAGGGAGTACCTAGCTATAGGAGAACTCTTGATAGACTCACCTATGTGAATGTGGAAGTGGGGCCGCTTCGTATGGAATTTCGAGGCAGAATTCCTAGAGCGTTCACTATACTGGGATACACGTGCAGGGCCATTAATGCACGGGCTTTTGAGAATACACCCTATGAAAAGCTTGTGTGTGGGTTTGATGTCAGAGATAGAGTTCAAGACTACGAGTCACTCTTGTTGAATCTGAATCTTACTTACTATGCAAAGGTTCAAGTCAAGAGACACCTTTGTTTATGCATGATCTTATAGAAGCGTTTGATGCTATTTCAGAAACATTTTTTTTTTAAATTCAAGTGGGGGATTGTTGGAAAAAAGTATGTTATAGTGTGAATTTAATAAACTGTTGAAGTCCCACATTGGAAAGAAATTTTTATTCTAAATTTAAGTGGAAAGAAACTTGTTAAGTCCCACATTGGAAAGAAATAATTTTGAAACCCCACATTGGAAACTCTAGTATTTTGAGTAGTTTCAAATCTATACATACTAAAGTCCCACATTGCTTAGAAAAGAAATGTGAGTTGATTTCCATCACTATATAATGAGCATTAAACTATTGTGAAAAGCACACCAAAGTTGGATGCTTTTCCCAACTTTCTCTTTTCTCCCTCTTATATTTTGCTCGCCAAATTTCGAGCCACTTCTCCCCTTTCTTTCTGTCCCTTTCGGTTTAGAGCGGTAATTATACCGTAGTCCCTTTCGGTTTAGAGCGGTAATTATATCGTAGTCCCTTTCGTTTTAGAGCGGTAATTATACGGCAGTCCCTTCGATTTTTAGAGCGGTAATTATACCGTAGTCCCTTTCGGTTTAGAGCGGTAATTATACCGTAATCCCTTTCGGTTTAGAGCGGTTATTATGCCGCAGTCTCGTTCGGTTTAGAGCGGTAATTATACTGCAGTCCCTTTCGGTTTTTAGAGCGGTTATTTTACCGCAGTCCCTTCGATTTTTTAGAGTGGTTATTATACTGCAGTCCCTTCGGTTTTTAGAGCGGTTATTATACCGTAGTCCCTTCGGTTTTTAGAGCGGTTATTATACCGAAGTCCCTTCGGTTTTTAGAACGGTGGTTATACCGTAGTTCTTTTATTTTTAGAGCGGTCGTTATGTCATAGTTATGAGTGGTCGTAGTACCATATTGCGAATGGCTTTAATCGTCATATTGAGAGTGACTTTATCTGTCATATTAAGAGTGGCTTTAAGCGCCATATTGAGGGTGTAATTCTAGAATGGTTTTCTACAGTGCAGTAGAACTCCGATACAGTGATCTGGGTTGTTTTATCCTGGGAACTTCGTGGTTGATAGTCTGCCTTGCACAATTTGTGCAGTGCCGCGAAACGTCTTAAAGAGAGGGACCTAGTCCGCGACTCAACCCAGTAATATCTTCGGTGGCAAAAATTGTGATTTTTAAATAGTTTTTGAAACTCAAATTCCAACATATTAAGTATAGTATATTGAATCTAGAGTTTCGTCTTATGACATTACTTCTCGATAGTCGTCAAGGTTTGTTTTAGTTGGTTTTTGTTCGATGTATTTCTCTTTTAATTCAACATGTGTATGTGTCAGTATATATATATATAATTAATATAACCAATATTAGTTAACTAACATGAATGAAACATTAGAGTGTCTAAAGTGCCATCACTAAGAGATGAAAATAGAAAGATCAAAGGCAGAGGTGGAGTTTCGTTGAGACATAGGTGGGCACAACCACCCCAAAATCTGCGATAAGTTTTAAAAAAATACTACTATATTTTAGTTTTTTAAGAGACACCTTTTGATCAATGAAGATAGATTTATTTGATATATTTTTTGTAACAAATGTCCTTACCCTTGTGCCAAAATCACATAGGTTATTCCACTAGACATTAATCTTATTCTCTCCTTGTATTCTCCATGTCCTGTTTCTAAACATATGACCCCCTACTTCTCTCATCTTGTGTTGCCTCTATGAATGGATATTTGTGTAGATGAGTATATTGTGACAAGATTATAAAAATAAAATAATATAAGTTTATAGGATAATTGTAGTTTGATATATGTTAACCAGTTATGATGAATTAATTTCGACTAGACCTGATATGACATGTTAATAGATATGTTAATCAATAGATAGTGTGATGTATATTATTGTAATTTTGGATTTTATAATTGATTTACTTTATGAGTAAAATTATTTTCACGAGTAAAATTGTTATTGTTGGATTATCATTATTGAAATGTATGTTTGAGTTTAATATGTAAAGGTGACATGCTATTTGTGTTTCTTTTCTTGTTATATGAATAAATCTAACCAAATGACATGCATCATGTAGATTGATAAGTGCATATAGACTAAAATTTATTTTACTAAACTTTTTAATTATTAAAATTATACTTTTTTTTATTATGCCCAATTTTTAAGATTAAAACATAGCCTTCAACATCTTTAAAACGCTCTCAAAACAAATACATCAATTTTTGTTGACCAAATTATAATCTATATGTCTATTATATAAAAAAAAACGAAGGAAATA
>JBBPBT010000152.1:10429555-10439826 GCA_037974875.1 Cicer bijugum | reverse complement strand
TTTAACTATTAGTTTTTTAAACTTTTAAACTGGTTAAGTGTTTTTCGTCTTATACTATATGATTACGACTCATTATTTTTATTTTCATTTTTTTAAAGTTTTTTAAAAGAATCTTCTAAAATAGTATTATATTAGAATCAAAATAGACATTATAGATAAAATATTAAGAAAGTGTAAATTATATATAGTAATCATATAGTAAATATGTTTATTATTCCAAACAACAAAAAAACATTGTCATCGACGCTACTTTTAAATCTCTGTAGTGTTTATGTATTTTATTATTGATTTTAATTAATTAATGAATAGTTAATTTTTTATTAAATTAAATCATATAAAACTAAAATAAAATTAAGGGTCAGAGATCGCTTCTCCCACATATGGCCATCTACCCAAACATATAAAAAAAAAAAATCTAAAATTAACAAAAGAGTACATGGTTGAATCCCATTATGCGACATGATACTTTAAAATTGAATCAGTTTCTTTATACAATGGTATTATGTGGATGCAATCTAATGAGTAACAAAAAAATAAAAATAGAACAAATTGGTACATAATTTGAAAAGTATTATTTTGTGGAATTAATTTTTCTATTTTAAAAGTTGATAATTTTAAATGATTATTTTTTAATTAAAATTTAAATTTAAATTTTTTTGAATGATTATTTTTTTATTATACCTCAATTTTTTATTTTTACGTAAAAAGATCTAGATCAGAGGGAGTGTTGAAGGAAGAGGATAGGCATTTATTTTTATTTAAATCGGCTTAGTTAAATAAAAAATCATCTGTAATTAAGAAAATAAATCAATTTTATGGGGAAAATAAATATCAACGCATACTCCAAAAAAGTTTACTATTATCCCGCATTCACATGTGAGCATTTCTTGTCTTTTCCATTAAAGTTACACTAAATAATTTTTAATTTTTAGTTATAGCACATGGCTGTTGAAATTTGAAAGTGGGCGAATTTTCAAAGTTCTTTCTTTTTACTCAATGGGAGAATATTTAATTCGGAAAATATGAATGCAGTACTTTATCAAACATTGTTTATTATTTCTCCTGTAGTCTGTTATATAAAAAAATATAGAGATAACTTTGGTCTTTAATATCAAAAAACATTACAAGTTGTAACATATATTAAATGCCTAAATGATTTTTATATTATTTTTCTTTCATTAAAAATAATTTTAATATACATATTAATGAATACAAAAATATTTAATGTTAAAATTATTTTAATAAAAAATTAACATATTAAATAAATTTTATAGATCTTGATGATTTCTTTTTTCTTCTTATATATGCGACCAATGTTTGGTCGGAGTCAAGAATAAAATTTAAAGAAATAGCACTAGTAAGTAACTAATGAGTGTCTAACACATTAACAAATAACAAGTATAAAAAGAAAGTACAACTACTAACTCTATCTTTTATAAAGACATATAACTCTACATAATCTCTTCCATTATTAGTGAAACCCATTTGAGAGTTATTTCAATCTGAATTCCTTTCTGTTTTTTTTTTCTTCATATTTTTATTATTTTCCAATTCAAAAATAAAAAAATTTAAAAAATCAAAACCAGAAAATAGTGAAGGAAACTTTTCTCATATGATAAAGAGGTTGGCTTCAGCTTAATTTGGTACTCTGTTTATTTCAAGGGTTTGAGTTTCTTGAAAAGTGGCTGGAGGTACACATTTATTTGTTTTTCTTCACTAATTTATGAGTAAATAAAACTTTTAAATTTGTATTTATAATTGCAGTTTGTTTAAGATTTCTTTCAACTTTTGTTGTATTGTTGTTTGCAGATCATCTAGAAGCCACTCAGCATCAGTTTTTTACAAGATATATTGTTCCGTTCATTCATAACACAGGTAACATTTTTATACTTCTTTTTAATGATTTCAAAGTTGTAATTTAATAGATTGTGATTTATTCATATCCTAACAAACTTTTTTATTTTAAATTGTATATAAATTAAATTTAAAAAACAAATCCAACTTTACAGAATTTATATTTATTACATTATAAAATTATATTATAAATAATTTAATTGTTATGTACGGTAACATAAAATATTTTATATTCTTAGCATATTTTTAATTGTAATTTTTGAAATATTTATAATAAAAATAAAAAAAAATTAATAATTTAACAGTTATAATTATTTGTAAACATAAAAAAAATATTTATACTAATAGTATAATAAATAAAATATATTATAAATTAAATTAAAATTATTTAACAAAATAATTATTTTTAAATTGGGTAGATTATCATAAACAAGAACTTCTAGCTAGTATGATAAGATTTAGCAGTTTATTAAAAGATTATGTTTACTTCTACTAGAAATCTTTATCTTATAAGTTTTCATAGCCGTTTTATGTGCCATTTTTTATGTATTCATAAAATAATAATGAGATGGACAATCATTACAAAAAAGAAAGACATCACAATATAAATAGTTATACTACATGTGAACTGTTAATTTTTATAAATTTATTTCCTAATATAGCGTATATTATATTACATTACTATTTCTATTTTTATCTCTTGGAGAATGTATCTATTGATAAATTTAATTTCCAATGATATAGACAGTGGCGGATCTTGCACAAAATATTTGGGAGAGCCGGGTTTTTAAAAGTCATATAGTTTTTTTTTAAGAGTATCACAAATTCATACATAGTAGACAAGTTAAAAAAAATTAGAATTTTAATTTTTACAAGTCACACAATTTTCACAATTCAATTAAATAAAATATATTTATTTTATAATTTTTATCTTTGTCAAAAAATTTCTTCTTGAAAAAATGCATCACCCTAATTAATAGTTGAGTTGCTAATTAGGGTGTTAGAGTTTGTTGGTTTGAGATGAGTTAGTTTATCCTCCAATATCACATACCTATATTATATCATTAGTTGTTAGTTATTATATAGGGGATGTCGTGACACCTGTACGCTCCTAAGAAGATCCGCCACTGGATATAGCTAAACTATCTTTAGTACAGGTCTACTTTTTCTACTTAAAAATTCGGTCACAAAGTTAATTTGGATCTCTATATTATTGATGTGACAAGATTTAAGGAAAATAACCTTTTTATTTATTTATTAAAATAAACAATATTTATTAACTTAATTATAGAATAGATCCATTTAATACAAATATATTAAAAAATAAAATAATTGAATTTAAAAAAATTTACAACATCAAAATTAATAGTATATAATTATAATATAATATAAAATAACAATATATCTATAAATATAATATAATTTAAATATCCAAAATATTTATACTTTTAATTTTTTATTAACTATATCAAGATTATTAATTAAAATTTATAACTAAATAAAACTACTTTTTCAATAGATAGAAAATTAACAATAAGAGTTATTTTTTCTATCTCAAGTATTGCTTTTAATCGTTTGACTTCTCACATATTATCATTAACAATAACATCTTTTGACTTCTCACATATTCTCATTATTATAAATATAAAATGGAGAATAACAACTTTGTGTGATAAATTATAATATTTATGAAATGATACAATTAAAAAAAAGTAATTAAAGTAAATGAAAAAACTAAAAATAAAATACAAAGTAAGAAAAATATTATTTGTAAATGTTATTATTATGGGATAGAGATGGTAATTTTTTTTTCTTTCAAATGTAAACTCCCTCAAATTTTAAATGTTTTAGTTATCTTTATTTTTAATTTCAATTTTATCTCTTAACTCTAAAAAGTTTCAAGTTAAACACTTTGACACCAATATGAATATTTACTCACACAATTTAAATTAAGGATAGTAAAATAAATCAATCTGCCTCGTTTCACTTTGTCATGAACCAGAAAACTCTACCCTACACCTTTACAAGGCGGGCTAGAGGATTGTCTGGTCAATTTTTGATTATTTTAGTTACTAAAATAAATTTAAAGGCTACCCTAGGAAACCGAAATATAAAACTAATGGGTCAAATAAAAATATAAAAATTATCCTTCACTATAGAATATATCGTAAAAAATTAATGACTCTACCATACTAATTCACAAACTATTAGAATCATGAAGCTAAAATCGTGAAACTATAAAACTTTAACAAAGTCCTCTGATATTTTGTGAATTGGTAATTAATTATTCTTCAAAAAAGACAGAAAATATTAATATTTATACCAATCCAAAATTTAATTACTGAATAGGTTAATTGAGTTGAGCTAAAATTAAGAGAAAAAAATTTAAAATGGAATTAGACTTTTGATTAAAAAAAATGTGTTTTTATTTAGATTTCGACAGTCCAGCATGTCCTATTCCATTTTTTTTTTTGCAAGTTAAAGCAGGGCGGATTAACTAGTGGTGGCCGGTTGAAAAACTCAAATCTCTCCACTAAAAACGAAGAGTTAAATGGATAGTCTTGACGAATCCAACTCATTTTTTCATTGCTAATTTAAGAGGTTTCTACCATGCACCCTCACACCTTAACCTCCCACCCCTCTATCCCACATGAAATTACATTTTTGTTTTTTTTTACTATCCGTGAAACTTCAAAAAAATTTAACAGTAATTTTTTCACCCTCTTTATCGAAACTTTACAAAATTCTCTATTACATTCAAAGTATCAAAAATTTGAAATGCTCGAAATGAAGTTTTTTTTTCTTCAGAAATTGATGAAACATTCAAATGTTTTGAAATTTTCGAAATGAAAATTTTTTAGACTGTTTAAACTTTAGAAGTTATGAAATTTTTCCATAAATTGATGTAATATTCGAACTTTTTGAAATTTTTTCAGATTGTCCAAACTTTCAAAATTATGAAGTGTTCGAAATGAAATTATTTTAGAAATTGTTAAAACTTTCGAACTTTTTGAAATTTTCGTAATGAAAGTTTTTCAGATATTGTTGAAACTTTCAAACTTTTAGATATATTCGAAATAAAAATTTCCAGATTTTTTAAACTGTCGATGATTTCGATGATTTCGAAATTTTCAAAATGGAACATTCGCAAAAATTTCGAAACTTTAGAATTGTTAAAAACTTTCAAAATTAACAATTTACTAAAGGTGTGATCTTGATCTGACCGTTTTTAATTCTTGATATAAAATTTCTATTTATATAAACTTTCAATTTTTTAAAATTTTCATTTTAATGTTTCGAAAGTTTTAAAAAAATGCTGAAAATTAATATTTTGAAAGTTTCGTATTGATAAAAACCTTCGAAAATCTGAAGAAAAAAAATCTATTTCGAAATTTTAATATTGTTCTAAAAGTTTAAAAATTTTAAAAATAATTATTTCGAAATTATAAAAAATTCGAAATTAAGTAAAATTAGTTACTTTTTATATTTCGAAATTTTGTAAACTTTTAAATGGTGGGGTAATTTTTGTAATATTTTAAAACCGGGTGAAAAAATAGATGTTAAATTTTTTTGAATGGTATAAAAAAACAAAAATATAATTTCAAGTGAGATGAAGAGGTGAGAGATTAAGGTGTAGGAGTAGATGGTACAAAATCTCCTAATTTAAAACAAATGATCTTTTTGAAACAAAAAAATAAAAAAATAAAGAAAACAATCTAATTGAAACTTTCAAAATAATGTATATTTTAGCATTTACTTCTTCCATATATTCATTCACTCAATGAAAAGTAATCTTGTATGGATAACTGGAACATCTTGCACGCAAACCCTATTGATGATGTAGAATAGGACCTCTATGTAGATAACATGTCACCATTTATTATTTTCAGAAACATTAAATTAACTCTAAATAACCCACAAATTTATTGAATGTAATAAATTTTTTGAATAGTAAATGAAAGACGCTTAATATGAACCTTTGTAGACATGTGCTTGTTTTTTATTTGACTAATGACCAAACAAGCTCCCTTTCTTCAATGAGATTGTTGATTCCACATACATCCCATTTACAATCCCATCAAACCGAAAGCATGAACTTGAAAAAAAAACTTCAAACTTTACCAAAACACATGCAAACAAAGATGCTGAGAATCCTTTAATGGAGAAATATTGTGGAAAATGAGAAGATTATATTCACCTATTGGGAGGAGTTGAGGAGGAGAGAATATTTGAAATAAGAACAACTTCTATTCAATGACCTAGTTACTCAATCTTTTCTCTTAATTTTGATTTGCCAGAAAAAAAAAATGTCCTCAAAAAATAGGAAGTTAACAAGGGAGTAGAATCGTGACGGTGTATCAAAGTCCACTACGGAAATCTGAAACACCCTATCTCGGTCTCTTTTTCTTAATTGTTTCCTTCAATGACGATGGAAGAGTATGTTGTTAAATTTCTATTCAAATCTCTTAACCCTTATTCATTCATACTCACTTTATCTTTATGATGATTTCATTCACTTTTAGGATTGTTATTTGATTTAATTCTTATAGTGTTCTCTTGTTGTATTGTGTGTGTTTTTATTTTTATTTTTATTTTATTGTATTATTGTTGCTCTATTTTGTATACAAAATGATACACATCAAGCACATTAGCAAAGCAAATAGAAATTTTGTAAAAAACTTGAAAGCAAAAATAGAACACGACTGGCCGCGTTCGTTCAATTCATACCGGAAATCTATCATGCCACATAGCATCACTCTTTATTAATTTTAGTCGACATATATGTTCCTTTTTGAATTTGCAGTTTTTCTTCATAGGTGTAAGTAATGTGATACAGTCCTCCTCACCTTGTTGCTTTTACACTCATAGAAAAATAGTATTATTTATTATTTACTTTCAGTTTCAGGTTTACTGAAGTCAGAAGGAAGAGAAAGGGAGAAGAGAATCAATGGAAGTTGTAACGTTTATAGTTGGAAAAGTAGCTGATTACACGGTGGTTCCTATTGGACGTCAAGTGGGTTATTTGATATTCTACAATAGGAATTTGAAGGAGTTAGCTGATCAAGTTAAGGACCTCAATGGTACAAGAGAAAGAATAATCCATTCGGTGGAAGAAGAAAGGAGAAATGGAAAAGAAATTGAAATAGACGTGGTGAATTGGTTGGAGGAAGTGAAGGAAGTAATTGAAAATGCAAACCGACTTCAAGAAGAGTCTCTTCATGCCAATGTCAAGTGCTCAAATTTTATTTTGCGTCAACAACTAAGTAGGAAAGCCACAAAGATTACAAAAGTTGTTGCTCAAGTACAAGGAAAAGAGAAGTTTGATAGAGTTGGGTACCTTCCCATAATGGTAGATGGAGCTTATGAAACAATAGAAGGTGAAAATCTTGAGACAAGAAAGTTATTTAAGGAGAAGGTTGTGAATGCTCTAAAAGACTCTAATTCTAGGAACATTGGGGTGTATGGGCTAGGTGGGGTGGGTAAGACCACTCTAGTGGAGGAAGTTGGTGAAATAGCCAAACAACACAAATTATTCGATCACGTTGTTATTGCACATGTATCAAAAAATCCAGACTTTAAAATAATTCAAGGGGAGATTGCAGACTTGTTGCGTTTGCGGTTTGATGAGGAGACTATTGCTGGTAGAGCACAACGTCTAAGACAAAGAATCAAGATGGAGAAAAATATACTTATCATTCTAGATGATGTATGGAACATACTTGATTTGAAGAAAGTGGGAATTCCATCATGTAATGAGCATAATGGTTGCAAATTGCTTATAACTTGTAGAAATCAAGATGTTTTGTTGCAAATGGACGTTCCAAAGGACTTCACTTTTAGACTTGAACTTCTAAGTGAAATTGAGACATGGAGTTTGTTTCAATTTATGGCTGGGGATGTGGTTAAAGATGTGAAATTGAAAGATGTAGCAATTCAAGTTGCAAAAAAGTGTGCAGGCTTGCCTCTTAGAATAGTGACGGTAGCGCGTGCATTGAGAAATAAGAGGGATGTAGAATCTTGGAGAGATGCATTAAGACAATTACAAAGTAATTATCATGGGGACGCATTAACTTATTCTGCTTTGGAGTTGAGTTACGAGTCATTGGAGAGTGAAGAAATGAAAGAAATGTTCTTGCTTTTTGCTTTAATGATAGGTGTTGATGCAGAGCTAATTTTGAATTTAGTAATAGGTTTAAATATATTCAAGTATATTAATACCATTGATGATGCAAGAAACAGAATTTACAGAATAATAGAATCTTTGAAGGCAACTTGTCTATTGCTTGAAGGTAGTAGTAAAACAAGTAGAGGAAATATCGAAATGCATGATTTTGTTCGAGATGTTGCTATCTACATAGCACGTAGGGACAAACTTGTATTTTTTAGGAAATCTTCAAATGAAACAAAATGGCCAACACATGATACATTAAAAAGGTGTTCACAGATCATCTTATATGGGCGTCATACTCACGAGCTTCCTCAAACGATAGATGTTCCGAACCTGAAGCTTTTGTTTTTAGGTAGTGGAGATCGTTCTAAGGAAATACCAGAAACCTTTTTTGAAGGGATGACAAACCTTAAAGTCCTAAGTTTAATATGCTTCAACTTCTCTTCATTACCCACTTCATTTCGGTCCCTAACTAACCTTCACACTTTGATTTTGGATTTTTGCATTTTGGAAAACATGGATGCAATAGAAGCTCTGACAAATTTAGAAATTCTCCACCTCTGGAATTCATCAATGATCAAGCTACCAAGTGAAATAGGGCGATTGACTAAACTTAGAATGCTTTATTTGCAAGATTCAGGAATAGAAGTGATCCCACCCAACATCATATCAAGATTGACTAAATTGGAGGAGTTGTACATGGGAAATACTAGTGTTAATTGGGAAGATGTGAATTCAACATCTGTTCATAGCAAAAATGCTAGTATTGCTGAGCTTCGAAAACTATCCAACTTAACAACTCTAGAATTACAAATTCGTGAGACATGGATGTTGCCAAGGGACATGCAATTGATGTTTGAGAAGCTGACAAGATATAAAATAGCTATTGGAGATGTATGGGAATGGTCTGACATTATGGAGGATGAAATCTTAAAAACATTGATGCTCAAACTTGGTGGTACCAACATACATTTAGAGCACGGAATTAAAGTATTGATTAAAGGGGCTGAGAGTTTGTATTTGGATGAAGTAGATGGCATTCAAAATATGCTTTATCAACTTAATGGGGAAGGATTTCCATTGTTGAAGCATCTCCACATCCAAAATAATGCAAACATCAAGCACATTGTTGACACTCAAGAAAAGAATCAAATCCATGCTTCTTTTCTCATCTTGGAAACACTATCACTTTATAATCTTAAAAACTTGGAGCGTATTTGCCATGGCCCACTTGCCAGAACTTCTTTCGAAAGTCTTAGTGTTATTAAAGTCAAAAACTGCATCCAGTTAAAATATCTTTTCTCCTTTACAATGGTTAGTGGACTTTTCCATCTTTCTGAGATCCAAGTTTGTCAATGCAATTCTATGAAGGAGATAGTGCTCGGAGACAACAATAGTTCTAGTGCAAATAATCATGATATAACTAATCAGAATATTGAGTTTCTTTCCTTGCGTTCTTTGACTTTGGAACATTTGGAGATACTTAATAATTTCTTCTCTTATGATTTGACTTCTTCGGGAAGTAAGCAAAAATATCAAGCATCATATTCCTATTCCTATGTTTCAAAACCATTTTTCAATGGTCAGGTATGTTTTTTTTCTAAGTTTATTTAATTACAAATGATAGAATTTTTAATTTATTGTATGCATAAGTCACTAAATAAACAATTTAGTCAAAAACAATAAATAAACAATTTTTTGCTACAAAAATAAATAATCATCTACATGAACTTTTCAGTTGCAAAAAAACATGGACAAATAAACAAGCAAAATATATCGTTTTTTTTTTTAAAAAAAAAATTTAAACAAGCAAAATATAAAATGTGCAATATTTGCTCTTTATATTTGGAAATATAATTTCGAAAGGTATCCAGTTATAGTAGGAGTTGGTATTGAAGAATAAGAAAAAGGACATGGATTATAAGTTATTAAAGGTTCATTAGCTGTGCATTAAAGGTTCTCTTCTCATAACATTACTTATCCATTTAGTTTATGCATTGAGTTGTGAAGTATGTAGTGCTAAGCTGTTAGAATGTTTTTTTATTATTTTTATTTTTTTATTGTAAAATCTCATGTCTATATTATGACCAATCATACATCGAGAAACAATATTTTTCTCTCAAATCTAAATGCAGTATATTATTTTATAAAAATATTTACTGTTTTTTTTTTAAAAATTTTATGTTAATTTTACGTGTTGATAAAAAATTAAGAGATGTTGTAAAAAAATGTCAAAAAAAGTATTTTA
>JBBPBT010000152.1:10405872-10422298 GCA_037974875.1 Cicer bijugum | reverse complement strand
GATTAATTAGTTTTGACTATTACTTAATTGATGACCTTATTTTCCCAATCAATTACCTAATCTTTCTAATTAGTTATTGATCAAAGTAATTGATTATCTAATCATCCTCGTCAATTATCTAATCTATCGTAATTAATTATTTGTGTTTAATATTGTCACAAATCAATACTTACACTATTTCTATGTTTTCACCGAATTCCTAATTTCAATTACCCTTAGTGCCTAATTGATTATTTTAATGATCTATTCAATTAATTATATCATCTAATTGATTAACCTATAATTTATTTTAGTTATTTGTTAAGCAAGTGACTCAAAACACAAAAGAAGGTTGAATAAAATGTAAACTTTAAAATACACAATACACTAAATAGTTAAAAATATTAGGTGAATCATCATTGTAGTCTCTTAAAATATATGATGATATCATTTTGGTCTCTAACTCAGCAAAACAATCAAATTAGTCATCGAATTATCAAAATAGTTTAAGATATAATTTACTAATATAAAAATTCTTAAAAAATATAATTTATTGTCAAAATAGTCTATTATAACGATTGAGACTAAATTAATTGATATTTTGTTAATTTGAAGACTATTTTAGATTTTTTTTTAATCAGAGTCCCAAATGACATTGACATATACTTTCAAGGACACATACCCTACACTATGAGATAGTGTTGCCTTGTAGCAATGGTGGAGAATAATACGACTTTACTCCAGTGTTAATTACCTTTGGATTTAATTTGCGTTTCATATTGTCGTAAATGATGTGAACTATTAGATTGATTTGTTGTAGTTATGTTGTGCATAATGAGGGAGGAAAAACTGCAATTAAGAAAAACTTTGTAGAGAAAACGAGTAACAATGATTGTGAGTGTTTAATTTTTTTTTAAAAGGATCAACCTTAATGATCAGGTCGGTGAAGAAAGTGGCATGATAGAAGTAAGATGCACAAAAGAAGAAATAAAAATGGTGTGAAAAAACATAGTGCCATAGGTTTTGTTTAATAACGTTTTTGCGGTAAATTTTATGACCCTTTAGATTAATCAAATGGCCAATGGTGTAGTAAAGGCAGCCATAAAGAACTTGACTGTTGAGAATACAATCTAAAACAAATTGAACCTCAAAAATAATTGCATAATAAACAATTAACAATGTAGTATACAAGCTCTAACAAAATATTAAAAGTGAGCAAGAAGCTAGCAAAGAAGAAGAATTGACTTATAAGAAGATTGTCAATTGGTTTCAGTTGTAAGTGGGAAAATAACTCCTATTTATAAGAGTGGATGTCAACCTAAAATTATGATTCTAAGGTTTAGTAAGAATATTCTAAGATTGTCAATTAAGAATATTAATTATGATTCTAAAATATCGTGTTAATTTAATATGTGTTTTTGAGTGGATTAATTTAAAGATAGGAATCAAGCAAAGCAAATAACCTTAGATTAAAAGTAAACAAAAACATTCGGGAGAATGATATTCAGGATCAAGACTGATCAGTACAGCCTAAAGATCAATAGAGTTACACTAGTCCAAGGAAGACTTTGTCTCTGAATTTTATAATAAGATTATCAGTACTTGGCAAGGAACAAGTAAGATCCATTACAGTCAAAGAAGGCATTTGAATCACTAAGATAAAGGGTCATGAATCAAGCTAGTAGCAATACATCTGATCCATCTTCAAACAAACTGTCAAGAAAGTTAATAATCTTGATATGTACAAACATCAGGAAGTCATCCAAAATGATCAAAACTGAATCTCCAGATTGATCATCAATATCCAGAAAGTTCAAAGACTGACAGTCTAGATTGTTAATCAATCTCCGTTTCTGCAGAAGTTCAGTTTCTATCTCTTCTATTCTACAGAAGTTCATCATCATTCTTCAAATTGTTTTAGACAGAATCAGACCTCAAGATTAAAGATATAACATCAACAACTACATGTGAAGCACAAAGGATCATTAATCAAAGGCAATCTGATCAAAAATGAATAACTCAACCTAGTCAAACAGATTTCAAAATTGTTCAAAGGCTGAAATATTTTTATTCATTTATATTGGGGGGTCAAAACTGACAGAGTACTACCAAAAACTCTTTTGACCATTATTGATTGCTCCAAAACGTCTATAAAAGAAAGACCAATGCCCAGGGAAATTGCAAAAGTACAAGTGCTATCAAGTCTTACAAATCATTCACATTGACTTACTTGAAATTCTCATTTTCTCAAAAAAGTTTTAGTTATGATTATATATCATACTATGTTATTATTATATTGAATTCTTTGTAAAGAATCGACTCTCAAACAAGAGTTGAGATATATCAAATTCTATCAAAACAATCTCATAATTATTGTAAAACTCAAACTATAAGAGTAAAGTATAGTTTGAATAAATTGTAAGGAATCATATCAAGATTGATAGGTGATTAATTTGCTTTCTCGTTGGAAAGAAATATAGCTTGTAACAGATTAAGGTTGATTTAGGCTAGGTGCTGTAAAACCAAGAAAGTTCTATGTTTTGAACATCTAGTGGAAAATCTCACAGTTGTGATGATTGAACATAGCCCAAGTTTGGTGAATCAGGATACATCTTTGTGTGGTATTCTTTCTCTTATCTCTTTATTTATTAAGCTTGATTGATTAACTCAATTAAAACATAAACTGAATTTCTATTTTTAAGATAACTAAGAAAACTCTTTGTTTTCTGGTAAAAACTAAGAACGTTCTTCGTTTTCTGTTTTCTTAACCAAGATCCTTCTTGAGTTAAATCATTAGATTTTTCATGAATTTTTTAAAAAGGAATATTTACAATTCAAACTCCATTCCTTGTAAATCGACATTGCTACTTCAATTGGCATCAGAGCACAGTCTCTAGAAAGATCAAAAAGACCTAACAAGTGCTAGAGAAAAGATCTAAAAGAAAAGATGTCGAAAGCTAAATACATTATTGAAGGAGAATCTTTGAACAAACCACCTTATTTTGATGGATATGATTATTACTTCTGGAAAAATAAGATGCAGCTATTTCTGAAATCTCAAGATACAGGGATGTGGCGCATCATTACAGATGAAGATTTCATACCAAGAGTTTATCAAAATGACTTAACCTCTACTATGAAGAAATAAGCAGACTGGAAAACTGATGATAAAACTAAGGTACTCCTAAACTCAAAAGCTCAATTATTCTTATCATGTTCTTTGAGTAGGTAAGAAAGTGAAAGAGTAGATGAATGCACAAATGCTAAAGAAGTATGGGATACACTACAAACTCATAATGAAGAAACAAGTCATGTCAAAGAAACAAGAATAAACATTGGCATAAGAAAATTCAAACTATTCGAAATGCAAGAAGAAGAAACTATTGATGAAATGTACTCAAGGTTCACAACAATAGTAAATGATATGCGTTCTCTTGGCAAAGCTTACACAGTACAAGAAAGAGTAAGAAAAATAATGAGGTGTCTTCCAATCATACGGAGACCAATGGTAACATCTATAAGCCAGATCAAGAATCTTGAATCACTTCCCCTGGAAGAATTAATTCGAACCTTAAGAGCACATGAAGTATTGTTGCATGATGACAAACCTATCAAGAAAGGAAAGGCAATAGCACTAAAAGCATCTCAAGAAAACATCATAGTACAAACAGAGGAGGAACTTGAAGAAACTGAACAAGAAGATGTTGACGAAGAAATTGCTCTTCTCACCAGAAGGATACAAGGAATGATGAGAATAAGAGATCAAATCGAAAAGGGATTTCAAAACAAAAATCCTAAAACAAAAATAGACAAGAGTCAAGTTACATGTTTTGGATGTAATAAATTGGGACTTTACAAAGCAGAATGTCCCTTAAACAAAAAACCACCAAAACGATTTCCTTTCAAAAAGAAACCAATGATGGCTACGTATGATGATTCAGAATTAGAAACAGAAGAAGATGAGGAAGCCAACATATGCTTGATGGCAAGAACAAAAGAAGATAAGGTAACAAGCTCTGAACCTTGTTTATTATGTGAACAAATGTGAAAAGAATTTGATAATTTGTTAAATGATTCAAACTTTCTTATTCCAAAATGTAGTTCTAATTTCATAAAGAAAAAGAAAAAGCTCAAGTTAGGAATAATGGTCTCAACAATATTATCCAAGAATTAAAAGAAACACAGCAACACTACTTTGAAAAGGGCCAAGAACGTTCTGTAAAGAAAACGGAGAACTGTCTCCTTAAAACTGAAAATGAACTTCTTAAAAATGATTTGTTAAATTTCATTAAAACTACTAAAACTTTTCAAAAAAAATCATAAGATCTCAAGTAGGAATCTTTGGTAAAGCTAGTATTGGTTTTAATCAAACTCAAAAAATAAAAATGTATGAAAACTTTTTTGTTCCGGAAAGAAAGGAAGAAAAATGTAAAACTAGATGTTCATATTGTAAAAAACTTGGACATCTGGAATTTGTTTGCTACTTTAAAAAAATGGATGAAAATATTAAAAGCAAAAAGCTTTTTAAAGGAAAAGATCATCCTGCTAAACCATTTTTAAAGAATATGCAAAAAGGACAACATTCTCCAAGCTATTTTCAAAATTGAGAATGTTTTGAAACAAAAACTAAACTTTCTCCAGAAAACATGGAAAAAGGAGAACGATTTGGAACTATTTCAAAATCAAGATTAAAACCTTGTAAACCCCAAATTATAAAATCAATTCAAATATCAACAGTTAAATGTTCACATTGTCTCAAAAAATGGTCATGAAAAATCAATGTGCTATCTCAAGAAAAAAGAAAACTCTAAAACTAACTCTCAATGACCCAAAACAAAATGGGTACCTAAGGTTGAGATAACAACTTATGCAGGTTGGATTTCCAAATGTAAAGAGAAACCATTGGTTCTTGGACAATGATTGTTCTAGACACATGACAAGAGACAAAAACTGTTTCATGACATTGATCAATAAAGATGGAGGATCAATTACATTTGGAAACAACAATCAAGCTCAGATTAAAGGTAAATGAACTATTGGTAAGACAAACTCTGAACAGATAACTAATGTTCCATATTTTGAAGATTTGAAACACAATCATCTAAGCATAAGTCAGCTATGTGACAATAGATGTGAAGTTATCTTTCAAACCAAAAGTATGTGAAATAAAGAAAACTGAAACTGGAGAAATCATTTTTTTCTGGAAATAGAAAGAAAAACTTATATGTCTTATATCTTGAAGAATTATCTGATGAATCCTGATTTATGTCTATCAATAAAGATAAATGGATATGACATAAAAGGGATAGACATATAAGTATGAAAACAATTTCAAAAATCTCAAAATTAGATCTTGTTATAGGATTACCCAAACTTAATTTTGATAAAGATAAAATATGTGAAGCTTGTGAAAAAGGAAAGCAAGTAAAAAACAATTTTCATTCAAAAGATTTTGTAACCACAAACAGAACTCTTGAATTACTTCACATAGATCTTTTTGGGCCTATCAAAACAACAAGTTAAGGAGGAATGAATTATAGTTTTATTATTGTTGATGATTTCTCAAGATACACTTGGGTATTATTTTTAAAACAAAAAGATGACGCATTTGATGCATTTAAAATATTTTGTAATAAGGTACAAAATGAAAAAGAATCCAAACATCTCTTACTTTCAAACATCTAGGTTTTGTAAAATATTTTGTAATAAGGTACAAAATGAAAAAGAATCTGGAAAAATAGAAAACCAAACATCTCTTACTTTCATATTTTTGGAAGTTATTGTTATATTTTAAACACCAAGGTTGTTATTGCAAAACTTGATGCAAAATCAGACAAAACAATATTTCTTGGTTATTCAACTGACTCCAAAGACTATAGTGTGCTTAATTTAAGAACTAAAGGTGTAGAAATCAATATGAATATATTATTTGATGAGTTTGATGATTTGGATATAAGTAAAAAGGATAAGGAAGAAGAAAATCAATATGATCTACAACAACATATTAGTCTGTAGGAAACAGAGATTGATAAACAATCTTCGTTTCATTCTCCACTAAAAAGATGGAGAACAATTGAAGACCATCCTCAAGCACAAATCATTGGAGATACAACTGATGTGATTCAAACAAGAAAATCATTCAAGAATGATGAAAATAACATGGCTCTGATATCCTAAATGGAACCAAAATCAATTAAAGAAGCCATAGTTGATCAATCTTGTATAGAACTTGGAACCTGATGCATGCGATCAATCAATCATTGGTACACGATGGGTTCATAGAAATAAATTAGATGAAGAAGGTAAGATTATAAGAAACAAAGCCATATTAGTTGCTCTAGGTTATAATCATCAAGAATGTATAGATTACAATGAAACATTTGCTCTAATTGCAAGGTTAGAAGCTATTCGTATACTTCTTGCATATGCATCTCATAAACTCATTAAGTTATTTCAAATGGATGTTAAAAGCATATTTTTTAAACAGTTTCTTAAATGAACAAGTTTACGTAAAACAACCTCTGGCTTTGAGGATCAATCTAAAGCAAATCATGTTTTCAAACTTACAAAAGCTTTATACGGATTGAAACAAGCTCCAAGAGCATGGTATGAAAGGTTAAGTTCATTTTTAATTAAAAATGGATTCTTAAGTGGAAAAATTGACACCACATTATTTAAGAAAACAAAGAAAAACGAATTACTCATCGTTCAAGTATATGAAAATGTGTGAAGAATTTTCAAAACTCATGCAAAGTGAATTTGAAATGAAAAAATGTGTGAAGAATTTTCAAAACTCATGCAAAGTGAATTTGAAATGAGCATGATGGGAAAATTAAGGTACTTTCTTGGATTACAAATAAAACAATATGAAAATGGTATTTTTATTTGTCAAGAAAAATACATTAAAGATTTGTTCATCAAATACAAAATGAATTAATCAAAAATCATGTCTATACTCATGCATCCATCCTCTTCTTTAGAAAAAGATGAAAATGGAAAATATGTTTCTAAAAAGGAATATAGATGAATGATTCGTTCTCTGTTTATTTAACTGCTAGTAGGCCTGATATCGTATTTGCAGTAGGATTATGTGCTTGATTTCAATCAACACCAAAGGAAACTCATTTAATAGTCGTAAAACGAATTTTTAGAATCTTGTTGGAACCACTAATCTTGGTTTTTGGTTTAGAAAAGATTCATATTTTGATCTTATAGCTTATTGTGACGTTGATTACGTTGAAGATAAAATTGAAAGAAAGAGCACTAGTGGAGCATGTCAGTTTTTAGGTGAATCATTGATAAGCTGGTCCTGCAAAAAACAAAACACAATAGCCTTATCAACCACTGAAGTTGAATATGTCTCAGCAGCAAAATGTTGCTCAAAAGTTCTTTGGAATAAAAATCAACTTGAAGACTTCTCTGTAAGTTACTCAAACATTCCAATTTACTGTGATAATACTAGTGCAATCAATCTATCAAAAAATCCAATACAACATTCTAGATCAAAATACATTGAAATAAAGCATCATTTTATTTGTGATCATGTCAACAAGAAGGATATCGAATTAATCTTTATGGATACTCAAAATCAACTTGTTGAAATCATTACAAAACCTCTAGTTGAGGATAGTTTCAATTTGATCAAAAAAAATTGAAAATTATGAACAATCCAAAAAATTCTGGTTAAAATTTGCTTATGCAGAAAATGGAGAACGTTTATCAATCTCTATTTTCCAAACAAACAATCTTCGTTTATAAAACCAACATTCTCCTTTGTGTCATCACTTTTCCCCTTTAACAAAAAAAGGAAAATCTTGGCATTTAATGCATTTGTCTCCCTGTCTACAAAAGTGTCTGACACATTGCAGACATTCCCGCCCATAATCATTGCCTTTTTTTCTCTTCATAATGAAAAAAATCTGTTTTGAAACTGAAACACTCCATTTCATTTTCACTCAAACAACAACAACCCTTCATCCTTCTTCTCAAACCTCTCATATCTCCATCCCGCTCTAAACAAATCAATGGCTAGAACCAAAACTTCAGCACGCAAAAATGCCCTCCCTATTCACCATCCTCATCTTCTCCATCATCAGACTCTGAAAATCACTATTCACCCTCTCCTCCACCACGACCATCTCCACCACACATTTCATCTGATACAACATTCTCAAAGTATCTCTCATCATCCCCAGAGAAAAACCCTAATCCTCTTAACCTAAATCCTCTTAACCCTAATCCCTACTCTAGCAAAACGTCGTACAATGCATATTCTATATGGCATTGGAACATCAAAAACATCAAATTTCAAAACATCATACTTCATCATTTTTGATTTAGAGACAAATGAATCATCTGAAACTCCTCATCATATCACTCCTAAAGAAAAAAGCAACTACACCAACAAAATTAACTAAACTCATCACACCATCAAAGCCTTCATTCTCCTCTGAGCCATCTCAATCAACTCCCCCAAATCAAAAAAGGAGATTGACAAATGAATTATTCTCTTCTTCCCAAGAACTATCTTAGCCTTCCTCTCAAAATAAAAAACCACCACCACGTTCCACAAAATTTAAAAACACCATGACCATTGCCCAATTCCTAGCTAGAAACAATCTCAAAAATCCCCAAGGAATGAAAACCCATGCACCCAAACAAAACATTAAATCACAATGTTCCCCAACCATAACTCCAAAATGTTTTCCATGTCCAGAACGTTCTCCAGTTTGTAAGCCTTATCCTTCCCAAAATCAACAATGTTCTCCAATTCAAGAACGTTCTCCTACTAAACCAGCCCCTCCTTCAGATCCTCAAGAACATTCTCCAATTCGAGACTCTACCCTAATTCTTACACCTTCTCCCTCACCAAAATCCAAATGATCTTTATCCTCAACATATTAATCCTCTCCTAATCCGTCCCATCCCTCCAAAAAATTCAAACCTAATGCTCCTCCTCCTATTCCTTCCAAACTCTTCAAATTCTTCAAAGACAAATGGGCTCAACGGTCTGTTGGAATAAATAGAGTTTTTGTCTTTGACAAACTCATTGTTGATGACAATGCTATTAAACATCATACTTATGCATTAGGTTGGACTTCTTTCTTACAAACATCATAACCATATTATCTAGATGTTGTATGGGCCTTCTAGTGCAATGCCAAAACGTTATCTAATAAACATATGATCCTATCCACCATTAAAGAAATAGAGATACGACAGACAACTGATATCCTAGCCTCCACCCTCCAACTTCCAACAGAAGGACCTTTTATCTTTGGAAGAAAATTTTATTCAGCTCTGAACCTCAACCAGACTGAAATACTCAATGATCTGTTTCAGTAAGGATCTACTAGGTATCTTTCAACCTATCTAAAACCTCTTCACAAAGTTTTCAATAGCATGAGTCAACATACCATTATTCCTCATTGTGGAACCCATGAGTATGTCTCTAACAATGATGCTTTGATTATTTACCACCTCCTCAACTGCAAGCATCTTAACCTTCCTCATATAATCATTCATCATATGATCTCCGCTGCCACCAAAGATTATAAGAAAGATATAGTTCCTTATGGAATGATCTTAACCAAAATCTTTAGGCATTTTGAAATTTTCCTCACAACTGTAAAATCCCTCATCAAAATTTCAAAATTTTCCACTAAAAACCTCTCCCACATGAGAAAAACATTTTTTGAACAACCTACTCCTATAACCTCTCATTTTCCAACTTCCATAAAAAAAAAACGCTCAACAAGAAGAAAAGTTGCTCCTATACCAGTCCCCTTCTCACCATAAACATCTAACCCCTCAACATATGCAGCAGTTGAAATTGCACAAGAATGTTCTCCTCCAAACCGAAAACGTTCTCCAAAAACAATCCCAAATCCTCTAACTTTCTCTATTTTTCCCCAACCTTCAGCCTTATCCTCCAACAAATTTATGTTCTACTCTCAAATTCTTCACTCTCCTCCTCGTGAACTTGGCATTTTATTATCCAACTATCTTATAAGTACCATGTCCCCACTTTTTGTTTCTCCATAAAAAATCAGCTCTTCCAGCATTGGAATAAGTCAAATTTTAAACCTTTTACAAACTACATCCCTCCATCACCATCTTCATCTAACACCTTACCCTCCATAGAAACTTCATTTGCCACTATTCCACCAGTCTTTGTTTCTCCCATTCCATCCAACACAGTTGTTGTTGCCACCTTTCAACCTTCAACTCATCCCTGTACTCTTGCTTGCATGGCTGAACCTTTCAACTCTGATATCACGGAAGCCCTTCATACCATCATGGCACATCAGCTTGAGCAAGATCGGGAGACAACCTAGTTAAGAACATGGCTCACAGATCAGTTAGCTCCTATATTGGGAATCCCGCCCCCTCCATTTCATCTTGCTCCTACTTCTCTGCTTATCCCTAATACTGAAAAATCTTCTTCTTCATAAGGATCTTCTTCATCTCATGCAACATAGTAAAACATGTCAATTAAGGGATATAACTACATCAATTAAATCAATTTATAAGCATATCAATTGCAATTTAACACAACATACATTAAATCAAACAACACTGCCAATATAAATCAATACTTGAATCATTGCAAAATAGATGTAAAACCCTACCAAAGGTATGAACTAGAATGTTGGAATGAATAAAGGTTTACCCAATTGGTGGAAATCAACTAAAGATGTATATTTTTTTGTTTAAAAAGATTACCTAATGCTTGTTACTACAATATTTGATCTAGCTACAATGCGAAATTTGGTGTATTTGGATGTTTGACAGGGGGAAAATCTAGAAGGTAGAAAATCTTCTCAAAAATCACAACTTCAATGATTTAGTGAAAACTATAAAAACAAATTCTTGTTTTTAGCTTAAGTAAAGCTCAACTTTGTACATTGTTGTATATGAAACAGACACACGTCGCATATTTGAAGTTTAACTTTAATGTATAGTTTCAATGGAATCCCTTACTCGCGTGCACGAGCTCCAAATATCGCATATGTGACACGAACTTGGAATTTTTCCCCATATTTGGTTCGCATTTTCTAGCCCACCCTGATGCCTATGTGAAGCGACTAAGAACAAAACAAAATGTCTCTAACTTCGCTCACATATGCGAGCTATGTGCCTTACACATGTGACACAATTTAGGAACAAAATATAATATTTCTAATTTTACTTGAATATGTAAGCTATATGTCTCTCATATGTGACACACTCAATCTCATTTTTCCATGTTATAAGTTCACTCACGTATGCAAGAAATCCTACTCGCATTTGCGACAAGTGCCAAAAAAATATGTTGTTTCTTCAATATATTTAGTTTCAACTCATTCTAAATCTTTCTATGCTAATTCTCAAACACTTAAAACAACTAAAACATAAGCAATGACAAAATTGCATAGTCATAACAAATTCACAAGATCTTAATCGTATTTATAGATAATTACAAAACACGCAAATATAATCAGGAGTTACATTCCACCACAACATGAAATATGAGTGTTTGAGGGTTTGAATTTGATTTCTCAAAGATGGCAAATAGGGATGGAAATAGGCTAGGTCAGGTCAGGCTTTGAAAGGCTTGAGCCTGGCCTACGATATGTTTTTTCGGCCTAAGCCTGGCCTACGACCTGTCATAGACTTTTTTTTCAGCATAAGTCTGGCCTTTTTAATAGTTTGGCCTGGCCTAGAAGTCTTTTTACAAGTCTTTTTAAACGAACCCATTATTAGTTCTTAAACAAATAAGGAACAACTACTAAATGATTGACTAATTGAACGATTACCGAATATAAAATGACTACCAAATATAGAACTGCTACCGAATATGGAACGACTACTGAATATGGAATGATTGTCTAATTGATAGAATTTAAAATAGAAAATAATATTATTAATATAATAATAAAAAATAATATTAATAAATAATAAATATATATAGGCCGGCCTGTTAGGCCTAACAGACTTTTTTATAAGCCTGAGCCTGACCTATTTAAATAAATAGGCTTTAAAAACAGCCTGAGCCTAGCCTTTTTATTAAATAGGTCAGGCCAGGCCAGGCCATAAGTAGGCGAGGCCATAGGCCCCTACGAACGGCCTAGCCTATTCCCATCCCTAATGGCAAACCTTCAAAAACAATTTACGTCACGATCTAACTTCAATTAATTGACCAAATGGGAGACTTAACCGATTATTAGAAGAGAAAAACATAAGAATTCACATAAGCATAACCTAATCCATGAATTAAATTAAATAACCTAATAAAAGAGTAACATGAATGATTAACTTATGTAAAACTGCAATCAAAAGATTTTTTATTGTTGTATATTAATGTCTAAGCACCCAAACATCTATCGCATAACAATTAGGATTAAAAACTAAGAATTAGAGTGTTACCCTTCTTGAAGGAAACGAAAAATACAATAAATGGGAATTGAATTGTATATTTTTTAAAAAACTTTTTCGTTTAATATGCTATGAAATATTTTCTATCACTGTAGGTAAATATTAGGATAAAATTCACTTGATGAAACTATATGAAGGATGCATAAAAGTAAAGAGATAATGGAAAGAAGAAAACACAATGATGTTTATACTAATACATAATCCAACTTTTTGATACGTCTAGTCCTCCAGTTATAGAGAAATTTACCTTTCAACTTAAAGGATTTGTCGACTATACCAAATAGTACAAGTATTCTTTGTCTCTATGAGTATTCTTTACTTGTTTCTGCAACCTCCATAAGTATTACATAAGCTCCTTCAGGTTCCACACAAGTATTTTGTAAGCCTCTTATACTCCATATGAATTCTCTAAGCTTCTATCATCTTTGTTAGTCTCTCAAGAATGACTTGTCTTTGTTAGTCACTCAAGAATGACTTATCAATCATAACTCATACAATTTCAATTCACTAAGCTTCTCTCACCGTTGGACATTTTACAAATGTAGTTTGTGTCTATGACACAAATAATTGAGGACTCTCTAAGAAAAGATATGCAATACAATTTCAATTCATCAATTCAAGTATCTCTCGTAGTGAAGATACATATTTTTTTCTTTCTATATTATGATTTACAAGACAATTAATCTCAATGAGATGATATATACTTTGCATCTTGCATCATGGTTCTACTTTTTTATAAAATAAAGTACCACTATTTTCATCAACTTCAATTTGAGGGAATAAGTGAATTTAAATAGGACTTTAAATACAATCATTGTAGAGACCAATTCATTATCATTGTCATTATGATAAAAAGTTATTGAACTTCAATGTAAAATTATGTACAAAGATTTGAGACTTCAACAATACTTGTAAATTGCAAGCTTAGACTTTGTACTTCAACACTTTACCTCTAGTGATATTTATTATGATGGAAGCTAATGTTGATATTGTCATTGAATTGTGAGCTTATTAGATGAAGTGGTTCACCTTAGTCAGATGTCATCTTGACGTTGTGTACCAGACGTTTAATGGATTGTTGTACCAAATTGTCTTTTATGCTTATATGACGTATGTGTTATATGCTTTACTCCAAGTTAGCAGATGGTGAGCATTAAAATTCTTTATCTTGAGTGTGACTGACTCACTCTATGGTACTCATGTCAATCAAACAATGAGAACCAGATGATATTCTCCTTTTCTTTTGTCTCTTCTTTGGTTTTCTATTAACATTAATGTCTTGAAAATCAGACCAACAGTTGGATTGGTCTAATGGCGAAATGGACTGCCATCCCGTCTAGAAACACAATGTAACTGCTCTATTAAAAAATAAGATAAAAAACTATTGAACTAGAAAACAACTAGGAAAAATGCATAAAATTGGCAGGTATGTAGTTTTCAGTAATTTGAAAAAAAAAATGGGAGAAAGTTGGTTTTTCATCTTGCTAGACTATTTTGAAAGAAAGCTTATGCATATGAGCTACTGAGTTGTGAAAAGCCAAGACTTGTAGCCTTGGTTGTAGCTTGTTGCACATAGTTGTTTTTCTTTGACTTAATTGCAGTTTTGGTTCTTTTATTTTTATCAGTTCACAAAATTGGTCAATCTATTTTAAAAATCGACAATTTAGGTCCCTCTCACAGACTTTTGAACTAGAAAATGACGATTTAACGTATTTTAAATAATGTGAGATACAATTTCATGATATAGAACCATCTAGATGCATTAATTATCCATATGTCATGAATTAAATTATAAATATGAAAGAAAGAAAAAAGTTGAAGTTGAAATATAAGTTTTTCTATTGTTTTATTCCGATTTTATGGGTGTTAATCATTGTATTAGAGGAGAGACCAAAATTATCGACTTTTAAAATAAAGAGACAATTCCATGAATCAATAAAAATATAGGAACTAAAACTATTATTAAACATTTTTCTTTTCCAAAGCAAGTAGGAAGTTACTGGATCTATCATAACTTGCCTTTAAATTCTCAAAGAACACAAGATAAAGAGGAATACAACGAAAGAGAGTTGGAGAAAATATTTAAAATGAGCAAAAAGGAGTAATTGCTAAAAATAAATTGTGTTGAAATTTCCTTGAATCACATTATGAAAATTATAGTAACGCGTGAATAATTTAATTCTTTAGAAATCATGGCAAAAGCTAATTATAAATTTCATATATTTCGGTTTGACTCGATTGAACTTTAATACCTTCCACTAGTATTATCTCTAGTTTAATGTATGGTTGTGTTTGCTAAATATTGTTATTAGATTATATGTTACATGCACACTTCAACAAGCATTATATAATAGATTGTTTTTTTTAATATTTTTTATCATCAAAACATCAAAAATCACATTGTTTTTGAACCAATCTAGTTATTACACTTCTCCCTTTCAAAAAATGATTTTCATCCTCAAATGACTTTCGTCAAAAGGTTTTTTTTTTCCCTCTTAAACTCTTACTCTCCCTATTTTTTATGCTCTTTAGAAAACCTTCAAAGGTAAGATTATCATTTAGGTGAACTTTATCTAATTGTAGTGTATAATTGAGATCATTACACTTACTGAGTTAATGCAAGTGAAATACATTATACAAATTTGTTTGGATTGACAAGAAAACAATATAATAAGTCACATCTCTTATATTTCTAAAGTTTCATAAGGTCCAATAAATTTAGACATCAATTTTTTCGCCTTCAATATTCTATCAACTCCTTAATGACCATTGAGAGTCATGAGTGTTGTCTTTTGAATAACATTAGTCTCCGTTCTTATTTGATGGTATCCATACTTCATATTAGTCTTTGAAAACATAGATACTTATCTGAAACGATCTATTATATCATCAATCCTTGGGAATGAATAAAGGTTCTTTATCTTTACTTTATTTAATTGACAATACTCTACACACAACCAAATATCTTTTTTCTTTATTTTTGACGAAAGAACGAGCGTTTCACAACGAGATATAAATTTGGTTGAATGATCTTATTCTACAACAACTTTTTTATTTGCTTCTTCAACTATAATAATTCTAACAGAGACATAAGATAAGGCATTACAAAAATAGGTCTATAACTCCAAGAATTAGGTATATTGAAAATATAACTTTGCTATGTGGAGGCAATTCTTCAACACTAGAGAATAGTTATGAAAATTCTCTAAAAAAAATTTATAGGTCTTGCTTCTATACATCTTTCTCAACTAAATAATCCAAAAACAACATAAAGATTTTGCTCCACTAATCATCAACTATCTAATTTTTTTTAGATGCCAAGCCACACGAATCTTTGACTTTTGTCATTCCAAAATAGATTTCTTGTTTGAACAATTGAAAATAACTTGATTGAATCAACCAATCCATTCCTAAAATAACATTGTCCTTTTTCAAAGAGAAGCATACTAAATCTATTACCAAGTTTCTACCTTCTATGATTAACTCATAATCCGTACGCAGGAAATCAGTGGTCACAACGGTGTAGCCACATTTAAACTATTAGTGAAATTCATACTCAATACTCATATTTCTGAAATACCTCATTTATTGATTATAAAAATTTTGTCCTTATAATTTGGTGTTTCCCATTTTATATTTATTGTGAATCAAACAAATAAGAAAGAAAACACAGAAAATTTAGTCTAACTGCCTAAACAAACCTCCTCCTAATAAATTGGAGGTCTAAGACTTTGTCAAACTAAAATAATACAAAACTAAACTAATAATACTAGATAGCTAGTTACGTTTAATATCCCCCATCAAACAGGAATGGATATCCATCATTCCGAGTTTGGACGAAAGACGTAAGTAAGGAAATGGGTGTAATGCTTTTGTAAAGATGTCTGCAATCTGTTCAGTAGAAGGAATCAATATTAAATGAAGAATTCCATCTCGAATTTTATCTCTAACGACATAACAATTGTAACACTCCGGCCATTAGACGTTACCGGCTATGCTACTTCACGAGCTTCTCGCCCCCCCCCCCCCC
>JBBPBT010000152.1:10362961-10391152 GCA_037974875.1 Cicer bijugum | reverse complement strand
AAAAAAAAAAAAAGCTGCAGGACAAGAGTGAAGCCATGGTTTTGGTCAGTAGAGATATGAAAATCATTGAGCAAGAAAACCGTGACGGGAAGCAAAAGGCCAACACCTAAAACAGAAGACCAATAACTAGCACTAGAACTGGGAACAGGAGACCAGCAACTCAAGTAACAAGAGCAATATGATCATCAGACCAGTAGAGACATATATGAAGAAAGAGTGGAGTCAAGCAGACCTCATAAGGCAAGACAACTACCAACACATTTAAGAGAATTTGAAGTGTACAATGATAGTGAAATTGATAAAAATGGAGATATGGTTCATTTTTATTTATTTGCATATTCAAAACCTTGAATATTGAAGAAGCCTTAAAAAATAAAGGGACCTTGGGAGAAAGCAACGATGGAAGAGATCAATGCAATTGAGAAGAATCAAACAAGATATTTGACTGACTTGCCCCAAAAACCGAAGCAGATTAGAGTAAAAAGGGTCTTCAAATTAAAGTTGAATCCAAATGGGACAATTGCTAAGTACAAAGCTAAATTAGTTGCCAAGGGATTCCTACAAAGGGTAGACATAGATTATTCTAAAGTGTTTGCTCTTGCAGCTAGAACTGAAACAATTAGACTTGTAATTGCACTGTCATGTACTAGAAGTTGGCTGATGTGGCAGCTTGATGTGAAGTTTGCATTTCTGAATGGATGGTTGGAAGAAGAGGTGTATATATCTCAACCACTAGGATTCATGATTGAGGGAATGGAGGATAACATGTTCATATTGAGGAAAGTTCTCTATTGTTTAAAGCAAACACCAAGAGCTTGGAACAAAAAAATTGATTCATTCTTAATTGGCATTGGATTCATCAAGTGCACAATGGAGTATGAAGTTTATGTGAGGCCTTACACGCTAAATGGAGGACCTGCAATGATCCTAATATACCTATATGTTGATGACTTATTGGTAATTGGCAGCAACAACAAGACAATTGCATAATTTAAAGAAACTACGAAAGATGAGTTTGAAATAATAGATTACGGGAAACTGAGATATTTTCTAGACAGGGATTTTACTGAGACAGAAGAAGGGTTGTTGATGCACCAGAAGAAATATGTTGGAGAGATCTTGAGAAGGTTCAATATGACTAGTTGCAATCCTGTTGTTATTCCAATGTAGATCAATGCAAAGTTGGGAACATAAATTGAAGAATAACTTATTGATTCAACTCTATTCAAATAAGTTGTGGGTTCTCTAAGATACTTGTGTAACACAATACATGATATCTGCTATAGTGTGTGTGTGATAAGCATATTCATGGAGAAACCCAAACATTCTCACTGGCTGACAATTATGAGAATCATGAGATATGTTCAAGGCACAATGGAGCCTAGAATTATGTTTGCAACATATTTAAAGCAAGAAAATGGAGACTTGGTTGGGTATTCAGATTCAGATTAGTGTGGAGATAAGAATGATAGAAGGATCACTTCAAGCTATGTGTTAAAGTTCATGAAATCTCTAATAGCATAGAGCTCAAAGAAGCAGCCCGTGATAGCACTTTCTTCATGTGAGGTTGAATACATTGTTGGCAGCTATGCAACTTGCCAAACATTGTGGTTGGAATCATTAACATTAGAGTTGAAGCTGGATGTATGCAGGCCAATTCCATTTATGATTGATAATATTTCAACAATAAATATAACAAAGAATCATGTGTCTCATGGAAGAAGAAAACACGTTGAAATAAAGTTTCACTTCTTAAAATATCAAGTTGAAAGATGCAAATTAAAGCTCATCTATTGTCAAACTGAAGTTCAGTTGGCTGATATCATGACCAAGACATTGAGGACAACTTGATTTGAATAGTTAAGAAGATTGCTAAGTGTAAAATCACTTAAAAACTTGAATTAAGAGAAAGTGTTAGAAACCAAGAATGTTTTGTATAACCAGATTGATTAGAATAAACCAAGAATGTTCTTGGTATTGAAAGTTTGTGTAATTCAAGTTAAACTACTAAGTGTAACTATTAATAGCTAATTACCAACTAATCTCTTAATTAATTAGTTAGATAGTTAGAGGGTAGTTAAAATAAATATGAATAAACTATGTATAAATAGCATTTCATTCATTCAATAAACAAGTCCTACAACATATATCTCATTCACTATTTCCTTATTGTTGAACTTGAAGTAATAAGCTTAAAAGCTATCAAGTTTTACTGTGTAAAATAATTGAGTTAAAAACTTGCAACATAAGCACACAAATTTTCCACAACAGAATAGATGGAAAATATTTTCCACAACGGATAGATGGATGGATAATGCGACTGAGAGATTACAAAAGTTTGAAAATGAGATTGATTGATTGTTTATAAACGAAACAATTGAAACCAACAAGATAGTCGATTAGATTTAGTTTTTATAATTTTTCCCAACAAGTTTAAACTAAACCGATGAAAAATATGTTAATTTAGTTGAATTGAATCCGTTTGATGTTTTTATTTTTTGTTAAATAATTAATTGTTAATTTTGTTAGAGTGAGTTAAACCTATAATCTCAACTTCAACTCTTTCAAACTACCTTATTATTTTTAAATTAAGAAACTTATTTTAAAAAATAATTTTTAAACACTAAATTTTTTATACTATTAAAACAAATACATAAACAACAATAAAAGAATACTATTATAAAATATTAAATACAATATTTTTATGATAATATTATCGATATTATATAAAATAAAATATAAAGATATGAAATCATACCAAAATCATTGGATATGAATACATAATGTTCTGATATGTATATTATTTGTTATTTATTATTATTTTAGTGGCTTTTAAAACATTTGAGGGAAGAAAAGAAGCCTCTCTTAAAATTTAGTTTACTCTTAGTTTGTGTTTGTAGTAAGGCCCATTAGGAATATCCATCACAGGGTTTAGGTTACATTGGTAAACCAAAATTGGAGGAGAATGAGAAAAAGAGTGACACTTGGCTTAACTAACCCAACCGAAAACTAACATGAATCTATGTAAACATAAAACTAACAACCTAAAATAATACTAACGCAATTTTCAGCGAATTATGATTAATTTTCATTTTGCAGTGACCACTAATTTTCAAAATTATTAATTATTACCATTATTTTTTACTATTATCATTATTTTCTCTTCCTCAAATTGGAAACACGCATTCAACTTTTCTCTTTCTCTCTCACACAATTCGTTGCATCTTGCTGGCAATTCTGTTACACAAAATTAACGAATTTGCTGGCCATTTCATCATGGAAATTCAGCTTCATTCTTTAAAATAAGAAGAAACTCGTACCATTATTTTTGTTTGTTTCTCTTATTAGAGTATTGGGTCTTCAACAAAAATAAATAAAATTATTTATCAATGCAAAAACAATTTAAAAGTTCAATATAATTGATCATTGGTACTATTTTCTTGTTTTCCAATTTTCTAGCCATTTCTGAGAATATATCAATATTAAATTTTTGATAGATTCAGAAATGGCTGAAGAAAATAAATCTAATAGTTCATCTTCTCATTCAGAAAAAGCTTCTGCTCCGTCTCCATCTTCATCATCTATACCAACATTAGAAGACTCAGATTATCCGGAAAAAGCGCCAGCAAAGCCTCCGCCCTCGCCGCCATTGGCACCGCCACCACATTCTCCACCACCACCTTCGCCTTCTCATCATCCACCACCTCCTCCGTCTCCATCACCATCAACACCTCCACCACAACCGCACGCTCCACCTCCGCATTCTCCACCACCTCCACCAAAAGTTTCACCTCCACCACCTCATAAGTCGTCACCGCCTCCAACACCATCATCATCTCCGCCACCTCCATCATCGTCACCACCACCACCATCACCACCACCACCAGCGCCCGAAGTTAACTCTCCCCCTCCCCCTCCATCACCATCAAAACCTCAATCCCCTCCTCCATCTCCTCAAGCTCCATCCATACCTCCCCACTCTTCCCACATTAGTCCTCCACCACCGCAACACCATCCTCCGCCGCACTCTTCACCGTCCACTCCCTCAAGCTCCCATTCAAAACCAAGCTCTGCACCACCTAAAAGCCACTCAACATCCAAACCACCATCCTCAAATGGAAACCATACAGGACAATACATTGCTATCGCTTTCGCAGCAATTTTGATCGTCGCCTTTATTGCCCTCATCTTTTTTTTCGTGTTAAGAAGGAAAGACAAACGAGGAGGGAATATGCCACCCTCTAGAAAATCTCAAATGAAAGGAGGTAATAATATGTTAATAAATATTTTACACTTTTTACCCTAAGTTTAAATGTTACGAATTTAAAACGCATGTTGAAAAGAATGTGTTAAAGAGTGTATGTATGTCCCACCAATGTGAGTTGCTTCACATTGCTTTAGTCTCAACTCAAATTTCATCAAGAGTTTAGTTTGAATTCTATACAAATAAACACTAGAAGTAATTATATATGACAATGTCAAACACCGAAACATAGTACATCAGACTCATTTTTAATCTAATATATGAGTGCTACATAGCCTCTTTGATGTAACTTAATTTTATTTTTTGTATTAATAAATAAATAAAGAGAGAATGATTGGTATTTTATTTTATTTATTAATATTATTATTAACTTGTGGAATAAATTTTGTGCAGATGTACATTACTATGTAGATTCACCAGGTTATGGTTATAGGAACCATGGAGGTGTAATCCATCATTTGAGAACTCCTTCAGACCCAAATCAACAACCCCTGAGTGCTGGACAAATAGCTTATAGTTATGAAAAAATTGTGGAAATTACTAATGGATTTTCGAGCGAAAACGTAATAGGAGAAGGTGGTTTTGGGCGTGTTTACAAGGCTTCAATGCCAGATGGTAAAGTTGGAGCTGTTAAGTTGTTGAAAGCTGGTAGTGGTCAAGGAGATAGGGAATTCAGAGCAGAGGTTGAGATTATTAGTCGTGTTCATCATCGACATTTGGTATCGTTGCTCGGTTATTGTATATCTGAACAACAAAGAGTTCTTATTTATGAGTTTGTTCCTAATGGGAATCTTGATCAACATTTGCATGGTAACGTGAGTTTCTTTTTGTTTTGGTTATTTCCTTGGAACAGTTACGAAATGTGTATATTTTCTTGAGTAATTCTTAGGTTTTAAAACACGATCGCACAGTAAAAATTGTGATCACATCATAATTTTAAATATCATGGAGAATTGCAGTTAAATTTGATTGATGTGATCTCAATTATATAATAGTCGTAAAAGATTATGATGTCACTACCTAAATTGCAAGTGTGAATTTAAAAAAAAAATTATATTCTCATGTGTGCCTTGTTTGTTTGATCACAGAAAGTGAATGGAATGTTTTGGATTGGCCTGAGAGGATGAAGATAGCTATTGGTGCTGCAAAGGGACTAGCATATCTACATGAAGGATGTAAGTATATGTATATCTTGCATTATGCTATGGTACATATTTCCAATTTCAATTTAGTATTTTAATATTTGAAAGGTGGTTTCTTTTTAATTTATGAAATGCTAAAGTTTATTTTTATTTTTCTAGGCAATCCAAGGATTATTCATAGAGATATTAAGTCAGCAAATATACTTTTGGATAATGCTTACGAGGCACAAGTATGTTATGCATATACTTTTTAATTTCATTCTTTTGTTTTTCTTGGTCCCTTATTTAGAACTTTTAGTCTTGGTTCCTAGTTTAACCTTGTTTTAACACAGGTTGCAGACTTTGGACTTGCTAGGCTAACCGATGATGCTAAAACTCATGTATCAACAAGAGTAATGGGTACTTTTGGGTAGGTTTCTTACATATGTTTAAAAGTAGTACATTTCTTGTATCAAAGGAAAAAGTATGTTCTAATGTTGAAATAGCATCTCTAATTCATTTGATCTACCATGAATTTTCAGATACATGGCTCCAGAGTATGCAACAAGTGGAAAATTAACGGATAGATCCGATGTTTTCTCATTTGGAGTTGTCCTTCTTGAGCTTATAACTGGAAGAAAACCTGTTGATCCAACACAACCTGTTGGAGATGAGAGTTTAGTTGAATGGGTATGTCTAAACCTTTATCTTATTAGTAATGTTTGTGTAGTGAAAATACATTCAAATTTGAAACAGGTCGGACAAATAAATATACTAACTTCAAATAAGATTTAGAAATGGTCTAGCAAGTGATAGAGGCATTGGTTAATCAGATTTGTATCTTAATTGTGTCCACAGGCTCGTCCACTTCTGCTTCGTGCAATTGAAACAGGTGACTTTAGTGATCTTGTAGACCCAAGGCTTCAACGGCAATACGTCGAAAGTGAAATGCTCAGAATGATTGAAGCAGCTGCAGCATGCGTTCGACATTCCGCGCCAAAACGACCTCGTATGGTTCAGGTAAATATATAATATCAATCATACATTTATTTTGTCAAGATTAAAATTGCAACCGTATCACAGTCTTTAATATTACTGAGAATCACAGTTAAATACAACATATACAACCACAATTGCAGTCGTACGTACATAAATTTTTTGATGTCACGGTCCAAATTGCAGTCAAACTAATTAAAACTTTGGTTATAATAGTTATATATGGATTTATAACATTTCAATTTTCTTAATATTAAAATAATTTACTTGTTTTTTATCAGATTGCAAGAGCCTTAGACAGTGGAGATCAAATATATGATCTATCAAATGGAATAAAATATGGTCAAAGCACAGTTTATGATTCTGGACAGTACAATGAAGACATAATGAGATTTAGAAGAATGGCTAATGGAAGTTTTGGTGAATCCGATTTTGATATGTCCAGCTTAGAATATAGTTCAAGAGACATGTCTGGATCTTCAAAAGTCCCACAAAGTTCAAGTGGTGTTGATTCAGAAATTAGAACTTTCCAAGGCCAAAAAAGTACTATTGGTAACAAATCTTGAGGGAACATAAATAAATACAAGTGATTTAATGAGCTTAGGCATTACGGAGTTTAAGGCTATAAATATAACACCACTAATTTCACCCAAAAAAATACTCTAAATCATACTCATATGAGATTTTTTTGATTTCATGAGTTTGGAAATTGGAGTTATATGGCCTTTTATTCAAACATGGAAATCTTAATTAATAATGATGAAAGTTCAAATATATTGAGATTTCCTTGTTTGACTTGTACCAATAAAAAATGTTGGTATTCTGCTCTATACCTCTCTTCAATTTTTGTTCTGTTTCCTTTCCCCCATTTTTTTTAATAGGGGGACATTGAAAGCTTGTAATATAAATATCTCTTATACTTATGCGGGATATGGAAGATTGAGTTTCTTCACCACATTTGGAATGATACATTGAGTTTGTATAAAACAATTATAGTACTTACTGATATTATGCCTTGTGTATCTTTTTTTTTTTTTCATTTTGAATTTATGTTTTGACAATGAATACTTGCTGGCTGTGAATACTTAGCAAGAGACAAAATGTTTACCAAGTTGTCAGATTACAAATGATCTTTTCATTTATCATAATGATGAATTTGCTGATAAATGTATCACATACATCTAGTCCTTCATTTCTACCTTGCTATCTATGAAATTTCTGATATGTGGTGTAAAAACTTTGTAAAGGAACTCTTTATCTCACTTTAAGCTACTTCAAAGAATGAGAGTTTTCATTTCCAAAAAATAGCTCAAAGTATGAAGGTGTCTGAGCACATATACACATCCAACAACATGAGAACCAGGACAATGTGAGACTCATAAATTTCGATTATTACCATCTCGTCTAACGTGGATTCGAAATTTAATTCTCACATTGTCATCTTTAACCTGACTTTGATATCATATTAAACAAACTTAGATCTCACTCCCGCTCGAGCGACCTGCTCACTTATTACAAGTGGATGAGTAGTGATCTAATTCATCATGTTATAACTTCAAATCTTTGGAACTCTACTAAGTTATTGATTCTTTCACTTAATTCAAATCCAATTAAAAGTCTACTAAGTCTACTAATCAATCCACCAATTTAAAATTTAATTATATATTTCAATATATTTACTTTACATTGGTTTTACTTTCACCAATCCACATTGCATATAGAACAGATTTTTTTTTTTAAAATCTTACAATAAAACATGGCCATTCGAAAAAGAAGTAGAAAAGATAATTATACATTTCAATATTTCCATTTGCAGCTGGAAATCTAATATAGAAAAAACAGAGAAGATAAATAGCAACAAAATGATATAATAGTGAAATGGTTGCAATAATTATGAAAGTGGACTAATTCTACATAATACTTTCTTTTAACCCCATTATGCACCTGGCCTATACTTTCCTTGAGGAGGACCAAGCTTTATTTCAAAACTCTTCATATCATGACCATGAACAACTGGCTTCTGTGTTCTAACCCCTCCATGTCCATGAATAGGCTTAGAAGATGCATGTGCATGAATAGGCTTAGAAGCTGCATGTGAATGAATAGGCTTAGAAGCTGCAATTTTTTTATCAAACCCAAATTCAATATCAACTTCTTTAGGACGTGAGTTATTATGGTTCTGCTTCTGCTGCTTTTGTTGCTTAACATTTTTCTGATTGTGGTTACGGCCGCGGCGGCTGCAAAGCCTACCAAGACAACAAGCAACAGCAGAAATTATTATTATGATGGCTAAGACAACAAAAACAGAACCAAATGAACCATTTGAAGAATTGTGGTCAGGTTCAGGTGGTGATTGGTATGTGACAGTGGTTGGATACACTTGAACTGGTTGCTGCTGTTGTTGTTGTTGTATTGGTTGTGGTTGTTGCTGCATTGGTTGTTCTTGTAAAGACATCTTAAGAGTTTGATAAGAGAATGTAAAAATTTTGTTGTTGAGAGGAATTGAATTAGGAGAATTGTGGAAATTTGGATTTGATATTTGAGGTTGAAGTACTTGTTCTTTGAGTGTAGATTAAGGTAAATTTTAGACTAACTCAATTACTCAAGTATATTTGGTGTGTGAGAAGAGGATGTGTAAATAAATAGGAATATTTTTTGAATTTAAAAAAGGGGGAGGAGAGGGGAACTTGCTTTAATAAAGAAGAAAATTAAAGATATTCTTTGTGTTCTTTACTCTTGTGATTGCTTTGTAAGGAGAGAAAGTAAGATTTGGAGCATCAAGACCCACATAACACTCTCAAGGCCCTAGGAATGTGCAGCTTTTGTTTACTTGGGTGTTTTTATTCATAATCATTGGAATGAGATGTTACACACTACATACAAAATAAGGGTTTATTATATGTTGCTTTTCTTCTTACAAATTATTTGAGCAGTGATACATTTTGTAAAGATTTGAAACTAAGACAAATTTTATGGAGGAATAATTTCACAAATCTTTCACTTTTAAAGATATTTAAAAACTGTTTAAAATTCAAATAACGATTATATGGAAATAAAAATCTACAATTATTTTCATTTTTAAAATTGAGAAAGTGATGTTTTTTTCATAAATATAATAGAAAATGAATATGTGTTCCTTAAAACTGAATTTATTAAATCAATATCAATAAGGTTAATTTCTCAATCATAAAAATGAGGAGAGTCATAAATTTTTACTTTTAAAAAATATTGTAAATTATTATTTAAATAATTTTTAATTATTAATCCATAATAAATCACAAATTGTATTGATATATTAAATCACTCACCTTTTTGCTATTAAATAATATTGATTCAAAAATCAATATTTAAAAATTCTGTATTGAAAATCTTATATATTACTACATTTAAAAACGTACATTATGAGGAAATATATATACATATATTAACTTAAATGTTTGAAGAGACTAGTTAGTCATTATCAAAAAGTGATTATTTTAGCAGCAAGATAGTATGTTTAAGTATGAAACATGTTAAGAGTAACATGGTCAATGATTTCATTGAAAACTGTGAAAGGGAACACAGTCCACAGAGAGACCAATATTTTTTGTTATTCACATCGGGATCTGTAAAAAAGTATCAAGCACTATCAATTCTAAGGGAAACCTTATCAGCTTAATGGGGTACACCTTGTCTTCATTGTCCCTTTATTCCTTTTCAAAGAGGGAATCTACTTGGGAGTGTTGAATTGGTACTCTTATAATCAAGTATTTTTTTTACACAAAAGTTACCGTAATTCCAACACATTTTGTAGAGTTTTTAATTTTGTATTAATTCTTTCTTATTTCTTGGAGTCCGTATTGAATTTTTTTTTATCTAATATTAATTTTTTCTAATTTTATTATTCTCTATACACCTCATAAGTATCATATTTACAAAAAAATCATCTCAAAAAACATCACTTTTAATTTTTAATATGATTTTAATTTTTTTTCAATTATAACTTCTAATTAATACATTATGTATACAATTAATTTATCATTTCTCACTTTATATTTATGACAATTGAAATACTATAATGATTAATAAATATAATTTAATAAAATTATTTTTTTTTTTATTTATTATTCTTTTTTTACAAAAGAGAGTCGAAGTCTAAATGAAAAATTAAAAAATTAAACACATACTCTTAAACATGCAAGTCCCAAAATATCATTAAGAAGAAGTTATTTAAGTTATCTATGAGAATTTAGAATAACAAGGATCCTAAATTGAAAGTGTCAATCCTATTAAAAAAATTCTTGAATAAGAAGAGGGGTATTTCCTTTAAAATTGCATTTATTTGTAACCATGTCAATGAACATCTATGATTCGCATTCCACGATCAAGTGAAATAAATTCTCTTTCTACGCCATGACAAGTCGTAAATACATGCCCCACATTTTGACAGGTCGGGCGTCACACGCTCTAATTTTTTCCCTAAACCCTTTGATCCATTTATCATTTATAATCTGTTTTTAATACGATTGAATTGTTCAAATATGATAATTATTTTAAAATAAAATAAATATTAAGGAAAATCTTTACAAGTGTACTAACATAATCTCCATTGCTGAAACTAATATTAGGTTCTTATTTCATATTTGGTGGACTACTTCAATGCTAAGAATTGTCTCAATTTTTTGCTCTAATGACAAACTATTTAAGAACTCAAGTGGACCTATCATTTACATACTCTCTCACTTAGTTTTCTTTTTTTTTTTCTCTCTCTCTCTTCTACACACATTTGTTAGAAGAACTAAATGAACTAATGAGTAATAGTTTCTAATGGTAATCTAATTCACTCCAATGCAAGGAGTTTTAAGAGAGCAAAGATATCTAAGGACTTGTTTATATGGAGATGCTGTAAAAGCCTAGGTTAAAGAATAAAATAAAAAAATATTATCTTAAAATTTGCTTAAACATTTTCTTTAGTTTAAAAATTATTTTCAACACACAATTTTAATTTTTTAATTCCCTAACATTGTACTTAAAAGTACATGTAAGCAAGATCATTGTATTAATATTTAAAATACAACAAATATATATTCACATCCACAATTTGTATATACATCTATTCAACATTTTATATATATATATATATGTTTCCCTTCTTATCACATCATTACCATATCATATTACTTTTCTATTTTCTTTCTCTCTTCAAAGTGTCTAAGGGTATTTGATATCACCAATTTTGATGTTTTATTTTTTTCTTGTATTAATCTCACTCAAATATAAATTACCACTATTTTACAGCTTAAAAAATAAGGGTAGAATTTAAGTTATGCTCTTCCTTTGATGGTTTTGTTTATAACTTCGTTCCTTCCTTAGCCAAGGAGTCCGGTATGTACCAAAACCAATCGATGATGCCATGACATGTGGAGACAGTCGTCACATGCATGCAGTACAGTTCAGGGAAAATAGTTTTTTTTTTAAGGAAAAAGGAAAATAGTATGAGGCAAGTACTTCAGATAATAATTTTACATATGCGTTGAGTTAAACCAGCGATGGTCGAATAAAAAGGAGAATAATTTCACTGTCAGCAATGAGAATATGATTATGAGATCAAACTAAAGCGTGGGTTCTGTTTCATCCAGCTGCCATTTTTTTTTCCAACATGTTCCCTCTCTTATAAATAATCTTATTTAAGATAGATAAGCTATTAAATATGAGTACATCTCTCAGCGACATTCAAATGAGAGATTACCATGTTGTGGGAATCTAATGTCTTCTGCTAGACTCAACTCATATTGGTTAGTGAATATCATTGTTGAGAATTATGAATTAAATCTAAAAATTAATATTAATAATAATAATAATAAAGAGAAATATAAAATTTGAAATGATAATGTAAAACATCATTTGGTATGATGTACATTTGTACGGTGCTCATAAACTTTCACTTAATTATGACTAACTTTTATCTACCCAAAAGCTAATTATAAGACATATCTAATTATATTTAATAGGCATAATGTGATCATTCTTGCAAAAGTATACTTGTTAGTCTATAAGAATTTTGTCAAATTTCTAATGCAATTCATCCCTTTCAATTTCACTAATGGATGTAAGTAGCCTCATGCTAATAAGCATTTTGATTGTTCCATTAGTTACTTTTACAAAATATATTGTTCCTTAGACTTTTTTTTTTTTAGAAAATGCGGTCCTAGTAATTTAAAGACTATTAAACTCTGATTATTTTGATTATTTTATGAGACTAATCACATTTCTTGCGCATATTTAATTTTAAAGTGAATTTAATAAAATTAGAGGGAATCTTTGCGAATTTGTAGATGTTTTTGAAATTTTAGAAATTCAAGTTTGTAAAAGATGCACTTATTTCCGAATGTTATTGATTTTAACACTTTATTTAAGAAAACCCTTTATTATTTGCATTGCTTATAAACATATAATAACATGGCCATGAAAACATATAAACATATAATAGCATTGCTTATAAACATATAATAGCATGGCCAAACATTACAAGGAAATTACATGGAAGAGACTCAGTCAAACAAGCAGCGTGGCCATGAAAAGCATAGGGAGTAGGAGCATATTTGTCTGCAAAAGGATTTCATACTTGCTTGTCTTTGTGAGTGCAAGAAGTCAGATATTTCAGTATAAGCTCTGTAATGTAAAGCACTTTTCTCTGGGACCCCGATGCTTCAACTCTTCTTTTACATTGTACAACAAGAGAGATTAATTAGGGAGTATAATTCACATTTTGCAAAATCAAAATTGAATTTTATAAAATTAATTTTCTTAAAATTAAATTATATTCCATAAACTTCAAATGATACTATTTTGCAATATATGTTTTATTTTGTAAATCTCAAAATTTTCCTTTTATGAAAATATTTAAAGAAATAAATTACTGATATTTTGTAAAACTCAAATTTAGAGTCTTATAAAATATTGATCTAAAAATTTTATAGAAATAAAAACTTTAAGAAATATTTAATCTATTTGTAAATTAAATTTTATTTTTTTCCCAGTCGAATTTTAAATTATTGTCCCCATTTCCTTTAAAACAGAGGATTTAAAATAAAATGAAAAATTATTTCAGGCAAAGGAACAGTGAGATATGAAAAATATTCTCAGAATGGGTTATGGACTGCACTTAATTATGAATCATACTAAAGCCCATCAACATGTTCATGGGCCTGTTTATTGAGCCCACCACGTTCAATATATAGTTTTCTGAGTATAAATATTGATTTTCAAAACCGTTACTTAGTTTCAGCGCGCGAACGTGAGAGTTCTTATTCCGAATGGAGTTTTCTTCAGCTCAGAAACTTTGCTTACACGTGAGCTTCTTCTTCTTCTTCTTAATCTCTTCATAGAGAAATGTTGACATAGTCCTATTTTCCTAAGATTTCATCGTTGATTAAGTTATGTGAATCTGTTCTTACATTGCATGCGAGTTTCGTCTTCTCTTCACAGTAAAAATTGTTCAAATTCGGTTATGTGAATCTGTTCTTACATTTTATGCGATTTGCAGTTAATATCTTCAGCGTATCAGAGATGCCGATTGTCGGAGCAGATTTGTAGACTTTCAGTTGTTCTCACTCGCTCTTCATCTTCGCATTCTTCTCTTCGAATTTCTAGTAATTCTCTATCCGCAAACGCTAAATAATATCATTTTCGTGTGGAATTTATTAATTAGTTGAATTCTTTAAAACTATCAGAGCATTATAATATAGTGTTTAGACGAAGTTTAGTTTGGTATTTTAATTGTTTTTCCGAAACTACTTATGGCTACGTCATGTTATAACTTCATTTTTTAGGGAAATACTTTCTATAAGTAATGTTAAAGGAATTTTCGTGTTCAATTTTTAGCGACACGCTTTCTATCAGTAATGATGGAGGAATTTTCGTGTTCAGTTATATTGAAATGGTTTCTATCAGTAATTTTAATTTTCAAAACTCAAGCGATTTGTGATATAAATTATCAATTGTATGAATTCTTTAAAACTATCGTAGCATTATAATATATAATATAGCATTGAGACTAAATTTAGATCATGCTGTTAGGTATTTTAATTTCTTTTTTTCGAAATTCCTTATGGCTATGTCATGCTATAATTTCAAATTTTAGGGAAATGCTCTCTATTAGAGTAGCAGTAATGTTAGAGGAATTTTAGTGTTCATTTTTTGTGTTGAACTTTTAGCGATATGAGTATTGTTGGAAGAAATTTCATCTTAAATTTTAGCGAAATGATTTATATCGTTAATTTCAATTTTCAAAACTGGAGCATTTTTTGTAAGCAGTCTCTGATACTGGCATAGGGAGCAGCTTAGAGGAATTTCAAGAATTGAGGCTGTCTTGCACAAATGTTGCTGATAATTGGGGTAACTGAACAAGTCATGAATGATTGTCATTTTATACTTTTCCCTCCTTTGAGTCATTTGCATTTTGCAGATATGTGTTGATGAATTTTATTTTGTGAAACAGATGGAATACTTTCTATCAAAACCACCAGTAAGTTCAATGTTCTCATGGTAGTTGCGCTTTGATCTCTTTGAACATATATACATCCATATCCCACTTGTACCAATTCAAAAAGAGTTCATTATTCTTTTATCTGGACTACTCAATTGATCTAGCTCGTAATGTGGGAGAGAGGTAATGTATAGAGGAAAATGTTTTAGCGTGTTATTTTAATAGATAGGTACTTTTGAATTTTGATATGAACTCAGTTTTCATTAGCCATGTGGAAATTTGATAAATGTTTTAAGTATCTTCTTGGTGCCGTCAATATATTGCCATTTTATTTTGGTTTTTATCACAGTTCTTATTGCAGTCTATGGAAATGGTAGGTATTATTGATAGCAGGATACATAATTATCAGATAAATCTGAAAGAAAGTAGTTCGTCCAGAATAACGGAACTACCTTCAGACACAAAAAACGGTGCAAAATTCAGGCATGCGAGTTACTTAAACGTCATTGATTTAAGACTAGTTTGTTGGTAAGTTTCTTTTTAAAAATCTGGTGGTCTTCTTTTTTTGCAGTGGTAGTGAAGTTTGCCTCTCTTCTTTTGTTAACCCTGATCTCTTACTGGCTGAAATTCATAGCCTTCTAGAGAAGGTATATTAACTTTACTGTCTACTAGGTGGAATCTTTATTTGTTGCAAAAAGTAAATCGCTGGTGATTTATAGAACTTTTGTATTTTGGTAAGCTGGTATTTTCGATCTACATCAATTTATCAAATGGCTTATTTGTTACATGCCTCGATATTGAAGTTATATTGTTCAAATGATCTTTTTGAAGTTCTACCTTCGCACTGTTTCTCTGCAAAACATTTTTCAAATTCCATATTCTTTCTGTTTATTTTGCTATTTGTTGATTTTGCAGATGCTGATTCTAAAGGTTCCTGTAAGTTGAACTGTCATTACTGCAGAATTCTCAAAGGCTCTCAATTTCTTTCAAACAAACATAATTGCAGTGTTTATATTGTGCAGCGGGAGAGCATTTTCGTTCCATCTCATTTGCTAACAACAATTAAAAATTCTGCAAAATCAGATTGCCTTATTGCAAATTCTTATCATTGATATAACCTGAAGTAACCTTATAAATTTAATGCAGAACCACTGATTGAAACTTTGACTTGGTTTAAATGCTTTAGTTAGATTTTCTATAAACAGTTAATAATTCCACAAGTCAGAGTGCAAACGGACTTCCATATCATTGATATAATCCACAGTAACCATACCTATTTATGCAAAACACTTGATTGAGATTCTAACAGTTTTAGTGATTCACTTTGATCTTCTGTACAGAATGTTGCAATTCAACTAATAGCAGAAGATTGCGATATACCTGAATCACGATATGAAAAGGTTTTTCTTGCAAATACGTGCAAGCAGTTACCAATCTCAGTATCAAGTCTTGAACATCTAAAGTCAGGACTCAAAGACTATGTACTAAAGCATGGAAATAATTTAAGTAACAAATGCAACTCTTGCTTCACAAGTTGGTAAGTTCAAAATCTCATATCAGCACCATGTTTATCATTTAGAAACATTATGTTTTTGGTCTAGAATCAGTAGTTCGGTTGCTTTCCCATAGGTAAATCGCTCACAATTTAGGAAGATTTCTTTTCTACTTTGCTATACCTCATTTATGATTGATCATTTGTAGGCATACGCCTATGGTTACTGTTTTATGCTGATTATCAGTCGAGCAATAAAATTCCCTGTTTACTCTATGTGCATGGACATATAAAGCTTAGTAGTTTTCATTTCTTTGTAAGGTGTCATAGTCTGTTACACAGAAGAACCTTTACCATATGAAATGACCCAAACAATTTATGGTGTCTAGTAGTCACAAGATACAAACTGTTTGCCCATTTAAATGTGATATGCAATGTTATTAATTGGATCTATTTAAATTGATGGCCTGTAACGTTGCATACAAATTGTTAGAGAAAGTTTATTGTGTAGAAGCGAATGTGAGAATTGTTAAGAGTCCCACATTAGATGATATAAGGCCTAATAATGTAGTGGTAAGTAGTTTTTATTTCTCTTTTTGTAGAATTCTACCATGTGTTTCAACATTAATGGTATCAGATTAATAATTACTCCTACATTCCCTCTCAAGATTTTCTTGAGAAATTTTTATTGAAGCTTCACTTATTATTTTTACTTTTCCAACATTTTTTACACTATTCAAATAAATTGCATTACTAAAACACTATAGCCTGTGTTAAATTGTTAACAATGAGATAGGAAGGAATTACGTAAACTATCAACAAAAAATGCAACTTTATGTGCAACAATGGCCATGTAATGAATGGAGAAAGATTATGAAACATAAGTGATAAGACAAAAATAAAAGTTGAACAGTTCAGGGAAGGGAAACAAATTATCTCCACATGTTCGGCTGATTAATAAGACTTCGCTTTTCCTTTAATAACTGGATCCAAATCATCAAAGTAAGCATGCTTTAGAGCAGCTTCAGCAGAAATCCTTTTGTTTGGGTCCAAGCAAAGCATCCTCATTAGAAGATTAAGACCAGCTGGATCAAGAGCAGAAAAAAGTTTTGACAGGTCCATTGGCCTAAATTTGGGAAATTTTTCAACACCAGGAAATAATTTACTGACCCCTGGCCACGTTTCCTCCATCGGGGTACCTAACATTCTGAAAATTGACATTGCTTCATGAACGCGATGGGAATTGATAGCATGGAATATTGATTGTCCAAGTACCATCTCACCAAATATACAGCCCACACCCCACATATCAATTGAAGTTGAATATTGACTACCAAATAATAGTTCAGGTGCCCTATACCCCCGAGTTGTTACACTCTCACTGTCAGTATAAAACGTGTCAGGATCTCCTATCTCTCTAGCCAAATCGAAATCAGCCAATTTGATTATCTTTTTATCATGATTGACTAGAAGATTCCTTGATGTTAAATCTCTGTGAAGAACCTTACGAGAATGACAGTACTCCACTGCAGATAGTATCTGATACAGAAAACTCTTTATAGTCATGGGATCTTTCAAAGAAAAACCGTAACGTTCATTTTGAATAATGTAATCATCAAGATCACAATCAAGATACTCAAAAATAAGGTTCACATATTTGATGTCTGTGTTCGTTACATTCAGCAACCTTACAATGTTAGCATGTTTCAATTCTTTAAGAAGTGAGATTTCTCTGATGATGGAACCCGGAACACAGTCGCAAGCGTCAGCAATGGAGATTTGTTTGACGGCCACAATTCGTTTGGTTTTGACATCGCGGCAGCTGAAAACTCTACCGAATCCGCCTTCGCCGAGCATCTGAAGAAACTCCATATTATCTATTGCTTTAATTTGACCAAAGTTTCCGTAGTATTGGTTGCACTTGCGCCATCGATTACGACGACAGAACCTGCACTCTATGATGCGTATAAACAGAGAATCGGAAAAACTTGAATCAGAAAAATTTGAATTGGATGAACCCGAATTATAATTTTCTATGGCCATTCTGAAATGCATCCAGAGAGAGAGAGAAGATTTGAGAGTATCTTGCGAGAGGATTTGAAAAAGAATACAATATGAAAAATTGATTACTGTGAGTATACAGTGATCCTAATTAAACTTATAAATCTTAACTATAATTTGGAACTAATACTAACTAACTTAACAATCGTCAACTACCTATAACTAACTCTAACAATATCTAACAAGAATTTAGTTTGCCTGGTAACACTTAGCCTTCTCCAAACATTTAATTTCTTGGTGGATATCGCATCGATATAAAAAAGGGCCTCAATATTCTTAAATTATAGGACTAAAAAGATATTATTTTACCTTCTTGTTGAACCCTTTTTAGGGAGGAGCTCAAAGTTGGGAGTGGGGTGGTTTGCTGCACTGAAAACCGTTTAAATACTGAACTGGTGATGGAAGCGGTCATAGTAATAAGTAATATGTCAATTCAGAACACTACATGCTTCAGGGAATATGGTGACAAAACAGAGGTCCCTCGACTAGTCCCTTAAATTATATATATTTCAGTTCTGTTTTGTTGTATAGATTTTACTTCGCTACTAATTAGTTTGGACTTTAACAATGTTTAATATCAGGTTTTGTATTTCAAGGACTTTTCACCATGTGCAATATCTCAATCATCTTTGAAGGCATTGAAAAGCATTAACTGGAAAAGATATGGTTTGCATTTTGGGGGCATAGTAGAGCAAGATGGCATTGCATTACTAGAATGGGAAAACTTGCCTACTGATACTCACATTGATATTGTTCTCCACTCATATCTTAAACAATATCCAGAATTGGACAGATCCTTTTTGCTTTATCTAAGACAGTTAAACACATTTTATTTTATTTCTTGTCTTTGACAGTTTATTGGTGCTTTGTTGCTAGATATTTCTTTGGATTTTTTCTGCTAAATCTATCAACTATATAAGTGAGATTTTATCAGTTTTTACTTACTCAAATTTTAAAGGATCTAGTAGTGGATCATAAGAGATTTACATTTACCAATTCTTTTGGCAGTTAACCTTATAGAACTAGTGTACAGCTCTAAATTTTAGTGTTAAACTACATTTATGTACTTCTACATAAATAAACAGTGATACATATGCTAGTCAAAATAACATAGCTGTTTCCCTACATGAATATATGAATGACTCTGATATGACCATTTGCATTGTGTAGTATGGTAGTGTATATCTACTAAACTTGTTTTGTATGTCAATTTTACTTCCTTGACGCTATTGGTAAGACCGTGATACCCACACCAAGGAAAACGACTCAACTTGATAGAAACCTTGTTAAAAAAGCTGTAAAACTTTCTCTGGATGACTTGAAGGCTAAACATTCTGGGGATTTTCTAAGTTCCCGTGCCCTCCAGGTAAATTGATATCTAATTATCTATAATTCTCTCACACATTTGCAACTTGGTTTGGTGTAAGATTTTTCATAACATGTACGTGTATTATGATCCACAATGTGACTTTATGGCGCTATCTACTACTAAATAGTATTATAGCATTCACTATCACATTTGTGCTGAACCGATCAGATGATTCTGATCCATCTTTGCGTATGAGTAACTGGGTTGTAAGATTGTTCTCCATTTTCTTTGTATTTTCACGTTGATTTCATTTATTATATTAGCCAATTTTGCAGCTTAATAATGGTCTTTCACTTTCAGATCCGCAATTATGCCCCTGATCTAGCTCAAACAATTGCTGGACTGATTTTGTCTTCAAGTGACTTAGATTTCCAGAGAGAATGTTTTTCTCTACTTCGATTACAGTCTCAAGATGTTGGAGCTGAAATCATGGAAAACAGTATCAAGGAAAAGATTGTTTCAGTTATAGAGATGAATGACAATGAGCCTGACAAACCTAAAGAAATTGCGCCTTTTCTTTTTGAAGAGGATGATCATATCCAGGAACTGGAAGTAGAGTTTCAAGAAAACGATTTCAGCCCCTTAGACTTGGATATGTTCTAAGGCTTTATATCTGTCCATAAATATATATATCAAATTCCCTCCACATAGTAAATGCAGCCATTTTTAATTGCTGTAACGGCTGATCATTGGTCAAAAACATGATGTTGCTAAGTTATTTTAGTTAAACTTTAGTTTGAGATAAAATTAATTATGTTTTAAATACTTGACATGGAACCTTCACAAAATGACCTTTATTATATCTAATCATGATTTATGTTATGTTTAAAAAACATTATGTTTGCCTACCAAAAACATAACATATTACTATAATTATATTGAGTTAAAATCAACTGTGATAGTTTCTATCATAAAACTAACCCAAAATTTGAAGACGTGATTGTCTTCATTGTTAAGATCTATTGAATATGAAACAATAATATTGATTGTCAGGTAAAATTATTTTACATCCAAAATAGAGGCAACAAAGTATAGCTTTTAAAGAACATACGTCCAAATATTTATCATTAAATCTCAAACTAAAAAATTTCTATATCTGTCATATATCATGCCAACCCATCAAATTCACGTATGCACATCGTGCACATGCTGAAGCATAATCGTCTAGTAAAGTACGAATATTGTATGTCCTTCCATATCTTACTATAAACAAAATCTCCATCCAATACTCATTATATGAAAGGTATATATGACCATGACAAAAGTATAAATCAGAACCTGATGGCACATTCAGTTAGTATCTCCATTACAGTTAAGGACATTGCATCAAAACCCAATACAAAACTCAAAAGTATTAAACATCCCATGAAACAAATTCCTACTACTTGTAGCCACCAATATGTCCTAAACCACAATACATGAACACAAATTCAAGTTGTTTTGAAAGAGGACCAAGAAATAAAAGCTAGATAATATTCACCCCTGCATCCAGAATTACCGTTCCAAACACTCCCAAAAAGCATTATGCCTAAAATGATAGAAAATCAGAAGAAAATAAGTGACCTCAATAATTCCAGAACATGTACACCTTTTCATTTCATTTCATTTCATTTCATTCTTTTATGTTTAGGTATAAGTGTATAACTAGGAAGGCTAGCAAAAAAGGTACTTATAATAATGTTACTAAAAAATGCAAATTTTGGACGAAGACAAAATAGAGGCAAGTTGCATTATACACATCTCTACTACATTTTTTAGGTGCTTGGGAGGGGCAAAAGCCCCTAGCAACAAAAAACAAAACTGTAACTCTAGGAAGTCAATTAACCCCTAATGAGTCTTGCATCAGAAGTAGAGAACACCTTGATGGAGAATCATGATACCTCAGGATACCCACGATTTGGGTATGAGCATAACTTCTCAAACACGTCTAACAAACTAAATTTACATTTCATTTATTGTGCATTTAAAAAAGGTTTATGAACATCCTGTCGAAAAAAAGGTCCTTTATTATGAACATTTATACAATTTCAGTGCAGTCCTTGTATTTAACAAAAAAAAAATCTTTTAGTCTTTCACTTTTGTATCTCAATTGCATTTATATGGATTAAAAGATATACAAAATTTACACTGATTATATAATACACATTCTTCTGATTTTATAAGGACCAAATGCATATTTAACTCTTAAAAACAAAAACTTGCACAATAAAGGAGGGAAGAAACAAATAGCTACCTTATTGGCTATGTTGTTGGAAAGCCAGTCCAAACCTTCATAAAGACCCTCCCCAGAGGTTGCACAGGTGCTCTGGATGTACCTGGAAGACCCAGAAGAGTATGTAAGATCACAATGGCATAGCTATTGATGCAGAGCAAGAAGAGCTCCATTATCAATTATCAAAATATTTACCAGTGGCGCTGTCTGAGAGAGTGGAGACCAAGTTTGTCAGTAATCTCAGCAGCATTCATTGCATTGGGAAGATCTTGTTTGTTGGCAAACACAAGCAATACTGCATCTCTCAGTTCATCCTGAAATAATAATAAAATAAAGGTTTAAAAATATTGTCATTTAATTACAAGAACACATAACAGAGAAAGCAAAGAACAAGGACTCAAAGAGACTAATGATTCTTATCACGAACGTTTCATAAAATGAAAGTTGACACAGAAGGCCATTCAATCAGACCTCAGAAGTACTAAATTCCTAGGATATTAACTACACAGAACTGATCATTCAACTTCCAGAAGACGTATCTTAGTTCCATCAATATATGGCAGTCATCAGAAATTATGATCCAGCAAAATAACAGATCAAGCAACAGTAATAATGAAGGGAAATGCTTTCCATCAAAATTTCAATAGAGATTTATCATCATCAATAAACTGATAACTGATACCCATTGGGCATGTGAAGATTATGAACAAGACTAGTGAATCACTAGCAAAGTCAGTCATAGCAGATGCAGAAATTTGCTGATATATTCCGCTCAAAACAAGCAACCCCTGAATCTTCTTTATAGGTCAATATGATTCTTAGATCTTTCTGTCTCAGCTAATTTGGTGGTAATTTCTTTCAGTCACTAAAAGATCTATATGAATGAAAAGCTTCCAACACAAAAAAAATATGAAGATGAAAACATAGCAGAACCTGCCAAACTAAATAAATGAAGTACCTCATTCAACATCCTGTGTAGCTCATCTCTGGCCTCAACAACTCGGTCCCTGTCGTTGCTGTCTACAACAAATATAAGACCCTGAGTGTTCTGAAAGTAATGCCTCCACAAGGGACGAATCTGTAGAAGAAACCTTTAAGTATTTAGCCACTCCCTACCAGGACACTATGCCAACATAAAAGAAAGGGGGATGCACTAAAATGTTCTAAAGTGCACTTTTTCAGAATGAATAAGAACAAAAATATACACCTTGTCTTGGCCCCCGACATCCCAAACAGTGAAGCTAATGTTCTTGTATTCCACAGTCTCCACATTGAACCCTAAAAAAAAAAAGTTAAGTGAATACACATAACAGCTTTTCAGCAATCTGATAATCATTTTCCCAAGACTCCAATGAAAATAAAAGTTGAAATAATCCTTCGATGATTATGAGTGTAATAAATAAAGCCTCCATTTAAGTTAAAAACAACTTCTGCACCTCAACTTTTTCAGAAACTCTGACATGTAAGTGTAACTCCTCCATAAACACCAATGAACTTAAATTAAAAGATCATTGAGTTAACCAGCAAAGAATTCAGTTATATACCACAAGTCCTAAACAATTAAGACATAGATAGTTTTACAAAATGCCAAGAAGAATAAAACCCATTAGCAAATTCATTGAATATATAAACATAAGATGCAAATCAACATTAATAAAGCTAAAAAAACAAAAATTCATCATGATTCATGAATCTAGTTAAGAACAAAAGCATAGTAAGAGAAACTTACCAATGGTAGGAATAGTGGTGACGATCTCTCCAAGCTTGAGCTTGTAGAGGATAGTTGTCTTACCAGCAGCATCGAGACCAACCATGAGAATTCTCATTTCCTTCTTTGCGAAAAGCCGACTGAACAGCTTCGTGAATGTCAGCCCCATTTCTCCTTCACTTAGTTAATCCTCCCTAATTTCATTGTTCAAACAAATATTCAATAAAAAAAAATAACAAATCTACACACAAAAAAAAAGGATCTCATAAAATAAAATCGTTCACCATTTCTTCCATTAAATCTATGAACGCAAATGGCGTTAATATCACAATATTCAACTAGATCTCAACCTAAATGAAAAACATTTAAAAAAACAGCAGCATGATGCAAATCGATTCGCACCGTTAATAATTTCGTACAACAGAAACGGATCGCAATACATGAAATGAAACAGAATTCCAATATAACACGAAAAGGATCTTGAATGAGGAAAAAATAAAAGCAAAAACAGAAGGATCTGAAGAGATTGATTATGAAAGCATGAGATCGAATAGAAAATGAGGCATGAAGAAGAAAAGAACTGTCCAATAGAGCGTGAAATTGAAGTGCGATTGAAGATGAAATAATTTGCATGAAGAGATTGGATCTAAGGATTAAAATTACCTTTTTGAGATGAAAAGTTGAGAAGCAGAAACCGCAGAGAGAGATGAAGAATGCTTTGCAGCAACGCGAAATGGGAAGAGAGATGTGTACGAGAATCAATTTTATTACGCCAACAAAAGGGTACCACACTTGTTTTCTTTTTTTCTTTCTTTCCTTTCGACTTAAAATAAATAATGAAAACTTCTTCTTAAATAATTAAAATTTAATTTGTATACAAATCTCTAAGGGGGAATAGTCGAGATATGTTGTGAGAGAATTAAGTTCAGCTTACGATTTATTTTGATTTAATTGTAATTTTACTCTCTTTATTTTAGCTAAATTATAAAATTAGTTTTTTATTTTGTTTCTCTTCAGTTTTGATTTCTAAATAGAATTTTAATTTAAAATATGTTGAATTTTTTTTTTATATTTATTTAAAATTTCATTTGGAACAATTGTACCTGAAGTCTATGATTATTTTTTTTTGCATTTATTTTAAGTCATTTATTTTGTATGCCTATGGTCTATGGTTTATTAGGGTTTTTTTTTGTCTGGCCTAGAAGTCTTTTTAAAAGTTTTATTCATATTAAAATATTTAAATATTCTAGTCATATCAGATGCTCTTCACATACCAATATCAATGTACATATTTATATATATTAAACAAAAAATAAATTTTCTAACAAAATAATTTTAAAAAAATCTGAAACAAACAGTCTTTAAACTCTAAAAAAATAATTTTTGGTTTCAAATAATCGATTTTTTTTCTAAAATAAATGTACGAATTATTGTCTCTTAAACAAATATGGAACACTATTAAGTATTGACTAATTGAACGGTTAATGAATATGAAACGATTACCAAATATAGAATCCTGAATATAAAACTACTAAATATGGAATGATTAATGAGGTTATTGTCTAATTGATAGAATTTAAAATAAAAAATAATATTATTAATATAATAATAAAAAAATAATATTAATAAATAATAAAAATATATATATACCGTCCTGTCAAGCCTAAGAGGTTTTTTTATAAGTTTGAGTCAGACCTAACCGTCTCGGTTAAGATTGATCACAATCGTTAGATTATTAATAATATTTAATTTTTATCATAATTACTTATAAAGTTATTCTCATGATTTATCGACTGTGTCAAAAAAATTTAAATATATTATTATTTTTCATGTATATTATATTTTTTATTTTAAAATTTTATTGTTTTAGAATGAAAAAAAAATATATATATATATATATATATATATAGTTAGTCCAATCAAAATAATGTACATAATAGTTATTTTAAAAATACAGTTATTAAATAAGTATACATGACAAGACGATAAATCATCATTGAAAGATGGTGTAAAATTATAATACACTTGTAGTATCTAGTCATTAATTTCTTTTTCTTAATATAATTTACAGAATATATATTTTCAATGTAAAATTATTATATATTGAGAACCAATATAAATTCATTACTTTGTCACGTCACTTAGAAGAATGTGTCTAACAACAACCCCACTTTTCAATTCATTCGACTAAGTTGCTCCAAAACTTTATAGGAATTAGTCCAACAATAATCCATCACTTTCTTCATTGAGAAAATAGTCTAAGATGGATCTTTGTTGAATCTAGGGAGGTCAACAAAGCTATCACCATCATCATCCTCCTCAATTTCTAGAAGGTCTATTTTGACAATGAGTTTTTCAAACTTTGTTCATCACATATTTTGCTCCTTTTAATTTATCCTTTGATAATAGCTTCTTTTACTTTACCAATAATTAGGACTTCCATAGTGGGTACCTCTTATGTTATGTCAATAATAAAGATTTTCACGTTAGTTCCCTCTTAAGTCTCATTGACTAATATGGATTCCTCCAATCTTTCAAGTACTATTGGAGATTATGTTTCTTGTGTTTTGAGATTTTACCTTAGTGGTAGCCTTATAATTTTCTCTTATAGATTCCAATTAAAAGAGTTGTCCCAATATTTTTTTTTTTGGGATTCATTGTCCTTCTTATAAATATGTTGGTGACTTAATCACCTTTAACCTTTGAAAATCTTGATCATCTAGTACAATAATCTTCAAATATGTAATATTATCTTCCATATCAATCTTGGTCACTCTCTTCTTACCCTCGAGATATAGGATCATTGTTTAGTTTAAGCATAATCGATTATTCTCCTTTTTTACTGACTTTATGATTATGCCCCCAGTATCTAATTGTTATTCCTTAGGAACAATGAGTTGTGATCCTTTGGGTAAAGACATCTTACAATTGGTCAATTCTTGTGTGAGTTGACATATCTTACAAGGTTTTTGGCATTGTTCCTTGTTAATTGGTTGGACTCATATCATGTAGTACCCAACCTTTCAAACACAAAAGTCCTAACCTTTAGTCGAGAGTCAAGGTCTGACTTATCTAGTTTAAGTTAGGGCTATATACTTGTTGTAACCACTTTAATTTATTTCCAAATTTTCTAAACACCATGCAGTTAGCCATATAATAATTGTAGGAATTGTGTCATTTACAATATTATTAATCTTAGGCATTCATGTGAGGGATCTTATGTTCATCCAACAGTCCAATTTTCTTATCATTTAACATATATTCAAAGATTTGGTTTGTATTCATAATATTAAAGGCATATTTGAACTTACCCTCTAATGATTCAACATATTTTCCTTTGGCAAGCCTTAAGGCATGCCACAAGTAACTTTTCCCTTTCAAGATCATGGTTGCCATGATGTCACTTGATGAGTTGGTTGACATGCCATCATCATCATAATAAGGTCTCGCTTGCATATTCAGATTTAGGAAATTGTAATGAGCACTTGCATGTTGGCTTTTTGAACTTATTTATGAAAGCAATTGCGATTCAACCACTACAACTATAGATGCATCAAGTTGACTATTGTAACTTCAAGTTGAGACCAATAGAACATGTCATAGAAACACCTTTCTATGTCTACAAATGAATGCAAGTTTCCTTATGATAGACTCAATATTTTGATGTTTTCAAAATTAGGTTTTATTATACATAGATAGTTATGCGATCTCTTTGTTTTTTTTTTTTTTTATAGGCAAATGTTAATAGTTAGTCAACTTCACATTCTCATTCCCTAGGGTTTGAACCCTAATCCTTTGACTATTTTACTACTTTAACTCTTAGTTCAAATTAGTTGAACTACTCAACCCTTTTATATGTTGCCGTGTTGATTCTCTAATTTATCCAATAAATGTCTTATATCATAAAAAAATATTATGCAAACTTCATTTTATCATGCATAGTGTTTGGTGCCGATTAGAAACATCTTTAAAATTCATGCAATGCATTAAGAACTTTTTTCCAGTGAGTTTTGATTGCATAAATTGATTCATAAGATCTTAAGTCAACTGACAAATGTGTTTAAACTATTTGAGGATATTTTGAACATGTTAATTGATACACAAAATGCATAAATTGACTCAAGTTGTTTAGATTTAAAATACTAAAACACTTATAAATCAAATCACACTCTATGTGAATCGACTAACGCAGTTGATGGAACTCAATTTTTTTATTATAAATCAATTATTTATATTGATTTGCTTTGTCTTTTTATAACTAAGCCTATCTCAAAAAAAATCTATACCTTAAAAATCTAAACCTTAAAAATCTAAAAAATGTCTAAAAAATGTCTAACTCAACTTTTGTTTTCTTTTATTAATTGTGAGAGTATTAAGTTCTTTATTCACTAATATTTAATATTGATTTGATATAAAATTGTACTTTCTATTCCTATTTTTTTATTCTTCTCTACTACTCTTCCATTATTTCCTTCTCATTAAATTATTTTATTATTAATCA
>JBBPBT010000152.1:10325961-10359868 GCA_037974875.1 Cicer bijugum | reverse complement strand
TTTAAAATTAAAATCAAATACATCAATTTTTTAAATTTTTTTATTTTGCTTATCTTTCATTCTAGGGTAGTACACGAGACAAAGTGAACCATTGATGATAAAATTAAAAGTTGTCTCCATAAAATATAAGTGACATAAGGACATAATAGTGAAATATCATTTAATAAACAATAACTATGTTGATAATTTTTTCTTTGATGGATGATTTCAAATCTAATTCTCAATAGATAAATGTATTTATTACTTTTTTTTTATTATCATATTTTCAATTAGTCAAAAATATATTATAATTCAATTTTCCTATAATTATTATCTATCTCTTATTTATTATAGACATATGTGTTCGGTACAAATGTGTCATTGATGCAAACAAAATATCATAACCAATATATTAATATACATTTTAAACATATTATTTAACCCAACAAAACTTTAAGTCTCACTAGTAGTGAAAAGTCGACTTTGACTTATCGATTTTTTCCTCCTTATTCAAATATATCGACATATATGTTAAATCACAAACTACATTAAAAAAATATATAATTAAAAATAACATAAAATGAGAAGGGAACATAAAAAATAATTTTGTCAAGATAATATCAATGAGAGAAGAAAGTACGAGAGCAAATGAGAGAAATGAAAAATAATAGTAGAGAAGAGAATGAGAATAGAGAAAAGAGAGAATGAAAGTAAAGAAGAGAGAGAATAAAAGTAGGTATGCACACATGTGTATTAAAAGAGTGGTGAGGGCCTAAACACTTGAAATGTGCAACAATAACAATTTCTAAGGGCTAATGACACTTGAAACATGCCCATTTATTAGACATAATGAGAGCTTTGACACTGGAAGAAACATGTATCAGTGTTGAATGTCTTAACACTCAAAACACTTAGAGTTTGAAATTTAAAGTTTGACGCTTAAATTTTTGTCAGAGGGCTAAAGACCCTCGGCAATGCACATGAGCAGTTGTGAGTACTTTGACCTTCAGAAATGTCTAGATTTATTTTTCAGCTTAAAGTGTCAATTCTTTTATGAATGTTTAGACCCTTGAATGAGAGCTTTAACCCTCAAGAAATACCATTGACAACCTCATTGGACTTCTCAAACACATTTTGAGGGCCAAAACCCTAGCTACTTTCCAAGAGCTAAACAGCCTTTAGGAAAGCACTTGCAATAACTTAAAGTTCTTGTAGTATCATCATTCATCTCATATGAAATTGCTAGAAACTAAGTTTAGTGTTAAATTTTATTAGAGACTAAATAAAATTGAAGTGAAATTGTGAGCGGCCAAATTGGAACAGTCGTCTTAAAATAATAATTAAAAGATGACTTTTTACCAGAATAATGTGCTTGAAACAACCATAATAGTTAAATGTGAAAGTTCAACATTGCTTTAGAGTTGCACACAGTCAGAAAATAACCAATCTTGCACGGTGTTTTTTCCAGTCGAATGTTGCATAACAATTAGGATCCAGTTTCATCCAAAGAAACGTTACTAAAAGTGGCAACAATGAAACAACACATAAAATGTATCACCAACTGAATTAGAGTAGGGAAAAGAGAGAATGAGAGAATAGAAGTAGAAGAAAGAGAGTAGAGAAAAAGAAAAAACTAAAAAAGGGAGAAGAAGGTCTTCACTCTCCATTATACCAGTTAAGTCCTATGCACAATTCCCATCCAATCCACAGATCAAATATCATCCCTATTCAATGTGGAGAGCTCTATTGTAATAGAAGAGAGATAAATACAAAGAGATTGGTGTATCAAACTTGTTCATAATTTACTTTTTAAAAATAATTTAAGATAGTGTTTGTCTCTATAATAAAATCCTACACAGAAACTGAAAGAATCTCTGCCCACCTACCTCCGGGAGTTATATTGGGAACAAGATTAATACAACTTAGAAAAGTACGAACAGTTTTTTTTCATGGTATAATACAAACATAAATATCAACAATTTTCCATAAAAAACTCATCATATGATATATGAAATATATATAACAAAAATAAAACTATAAATCAGAACATGGGGCGCATTTAATTAAATCTCCATTACAGTTATGGACATTGCATCGAAACCCAATAGAAAGCTTAGAAGTGTTACAAAGCCCACAAAACAAATTCCTACTACAATTTAAGCCACCAATATATCCTAAACCACAATACAAGAACATAAATTCAAGTTGTTTCGGAAGATGACCAAGAAATAAAAGCCAGATAAAATTTGCCCTTGCATCCAGAATTCCTGATCACAAGACTGTCAAAAAGCAAAGCTAGATAATATTCACCCCGGCATCCAGAATCACCAATCCACAATACTCACAATAAGCATTAAGCCTGTGTAGAAAGAATCAGAAAAAACAAAACAGTCAACTAAGTAATTCCAGAGAACACACTTAATTTTTCCGGGACAAATAATAGGAACTAGCAAGGACCACAAGTACTTTTTATGCTATTTTAAAAAAATATGCAAGACTAGGGTAAACATCAGAGGCACATTGAATCGTGCACTTTTGTTAACACTTCCAATGAGCTAAGCGTTTACATGTTTCATTTAGTATGCATTTATTCAAATCAACATTTCAACAAAAATGCGGGTAAGAAACCAATAGCTACCTTATTGGCTATGTTGTTGGAAAGCCAGTCCAAACCTTCATAAAGACCCTCCCCAGAGGTTGCACAGGTGCTCTGGATGTACCTGGAAAACCCAGAAGATTATGTAAGATCACAAGGGAATAGCTATTAACACAGAACGTGAAGCCCTTCATTATCAAAACATTTACCAGTGGCGCTGTCTGAGAGAGTGGAGACCCAGCTTGTCAGTAATCTCAGCAGCATTCATTGCATTGGGAAGATCTTGTTTGTTGGCAAACACAAGCAATACTGCATCTCTAAGTTCATCCTGAAAAGACAATTAAAATGAAGGTTTTCAAAATTTCTCATTTCATTACAAGAACACATAGATAACAGAAAGCAAAAGAGCAAGGAGTCTAATGATTCTTGTTGTGATCCTTGTAAACGTTAAAGTAGAGGCAGAAGCTCAATTGATTAGAACCACTAAACTTCCTAAAAGACACAACAAAGTCACATCAAAAGATAAGAGTTATCAGAACTAATGATCCAGCAATAGGGGGAACACCTGCACTGTAGAGCAAGATAACATCATTGAGTATCAAGCAAGGTCAGAGTCATAGTAAGTACAGCAAAATGTTGACATTTTCTGATTAAAACAAACAGAGCATTCCCACAAATCCCAAAATGAAATATCAGAACATTTTGAGAATACAGAAAAGAATCATCTACATTAGATCAATGTGATTCTTTGACCTTCCCATCTTTATTACTTAAATTAAAGGTCCTTCTTTTTCAGCCATATGTGAGTGATCCCAAACCTGGTCTATAATGAATTCCCTCTAAATGCCACGACCATCTAACATGAACAAATATGAATGTAGACATGGCATAAAAGACCAAACTAAATCAACTAAAGTTAAAGCACCTCATTCAACATCCTATGTAACTCATCTCTGGCCTCAACAACTCTATCCCTGTCATTGCTGTCTACAACAAATATAAGACCCTGGGTGTTCTGGAAGTAGTGCCTCCACAAGGGACGAATCTGTAAAAGAAAACACAAGTATTCAGCAACTGATTACCAAGACTCAGAGATGTATTCAGTTGTTCAAACTTCACACTAAACATCTTGTAAATTGTAACGTGACTAACTTCACAGAATGCATAAGAACAAAAATTCAGACCTTGTCTTGACCCCCGACATCCCAAACAGTGAAGCTAATGTTCTTGTACTCCACGGTCTCCACATTGAACCCTAAAACAAAGCAATAAATAAATATTTTAAAGCGTACACATAGCAGCATTACAATAATTCAGCAATCTGACACACTGCATAACAGTATTATAACAATGGCCAATAGCCCATCATAGAAAGCTTAGTCGAAAGTAATATTGTAGTTGTTAAACAGTATTTGCACATTAAGCCTCAAAACATCACATATTATATGGCATCAAATCTATGAAGCACTGACAGAGACACATACACTGGACACAAACTCGTTGACAACGATAAAAATTTGAAAAATCAAATAAATCAAATGTAACTACTACGTGTATCAGTGTCAAACACCGGAGAGGCTTTAAATCTGAAGTGTCTACATATCATTTGATATAACCAACATATTTATGGATCTCAGTTAAAATTTAACATCGCATTGATTCCATTCCGTTTCAATATCACTGAGGTAACTAGTCTATAAGTCAGTAATATATAGTATGCCGTAAATAATTAAAACGTGAAGATAGTTTCATAAGAAATTAAAACGGATCAAACTGATAATGAACAAACATATATTTACAAAATGCCTACCGATACGAAATATATATATATATATATATATAAAAAAACATAGTAAGAGAAACTTACCAATGGTAGGAATAGTGGTGACGATCTCTCCAAGCTTGAGTTTGTAGAGGATAGTTGTCTTACCAGCAGCATCGAGACCAACCATCAGAATTCTCATTTCCTTCTTCGCGAAAAGCCGACTGAACAGCTTCGTGAATGTCAGCCCCATTTCTCCTTCACTTAGTTAATCCTCCCTAATTTCGATGTTCAAACAAATATTCAATAACAAAAAAATAACAAATCTACAAAAAAAAAAAAAAGAGGATCTCAAAACCATTCACAATTTCTTCTCACAAATCTATTAAAGCAAATGGAAGATCCCAAGCTATATGAAAGTAGCATGCAAATGGATTCGCACGGTACAATTATTACGTAAGAATCGAAACGGATCGCAGTGAATGAAATGAAATTACAATAAAATAATAACAGTAAATAGATCTGAAAAGGAAAAACGGAAGGATCTGAATAGTTTGATCGGAAAACCCTCAGATCGAAGAATAACGAATTGAAAACACCGACTACGTACGGAATTGAAGTTGAATTTGAAAATGAAGTGAAAAACTGAAATCTATTAGGAACGCGATAATGGATCTGAGATTTGAATTTACCTTTGGAGATGAGAGCTTGAGGTACGTGTAGAGAGAGAGAGAGAGAGAGAGAGAGAGATGTGAAGGATGCTTTGCAACAACGCGAAATAGGGGCAAGAAAGTTGTAAAGAGAAATTGATTTTTATTATGAGAAGAAAGGAAAGGGTACCACCGGGATTTTCATTTTATTTTATTCTCTCCGCTTTAAAATAACGAAAAGGACCCTCGATGGATTCTGCTTTCGAAGCTTCCAAACCAAAATGTGTTTTATACCAATATTAGGATTTTTTTAACAGGTGAATATAGTATATTCCTTCTTCAAATTGTAATTGTTAGTTTAATTAATCACTAAATTTTATAAACTAATAAATATATTTTTGAAATTATATAATAATATATATTTTTATTTTTATTATTAAAGATTATGATATGAGATATTAATTTAATATTTAATTTGTTAACCTCTCATATTAATTTTATTACATAGTTGAATAATTTTTTGATAAAACTTAAATTTTTTATAAATTAATTTATCTATAACTAGTCATACACAATTGCAAGTACTCATAAATTTATCTTTAAAATAATAAAATTTTATTTGAAAATTTGTCCTTAAAAATATAATATTAATGAGATCAATATATAAAAGTTAATTATTCAATTACAACATCAAATAAAAATATTTAATGATAAAAATTACATATTAATTATTTTGGTGGATATTTTAAATCTCAAATATGCATTTTCATCGTATTTACTCATATTGACTGATTTTGTTTTAATAAAATATTTGCTTGGAGATCAAACACTAGTAAACATTGGAACAAGATTCAACTTCAATAATTTATTTAGTCTATTTGGTTTTATGTCGGAACAAGACTAAACGGGCTTTCAACTAGAAACTACACTTCGTATCTTTATAATTTTCCTGGCAAGATTACTCGGGAATACAATAAAATGAATAAATTACATTGTACAACAGTTCCAAACAATCACTTAATGTGTATTTGGAAGCTTTTATTTTTCATTTTCAACAATTCAGGTTGAAGCCACACCTGCCACGTGAATAGTTAGGTGGACCTGTGTAGCTTTGTTCCACACCATCTAAAAGTGGTTTCAAACATTCTATTAAAAGAAATAAAGCTTCTCATTATTTAGACCAATTGGCGTAGGTTAGCAACTTTTTTTTATTGTAAACTTATTTTTGTGGCCATTCATTTATGAATTGTTTGGATCTATATACGCAATCACTTTTTATGGTAGAAGAAAAAAAGTTAAATACTCTACACCTAAAATTATATTACATATAGTTTTCAACATTCAATCATTTAATGTCATGTTATTTTTCATATTTAATCATTTGAAATTAAATTTTAATTTTGAGTTAATTTTCCCTTCAAAGTACCGGTAACACAACAGAACTCCATAGTACCAAAGAAATTAACAAGACAAACAAATGAGAAATTACACCAATCCAACAAATGGAGCAGTGAACAATAGTGTCTCAAAATAATATTTGTTTGAGGGTGGCTTATCTAGGATTTCCCTATCAAAACTCTCTCAATCACCCACGTAAAGTAATTTGTCTGCACAACTATCAGCTACTTGTGTTGACTAACGAGGAAGCTATATTGCATAGGTTCAGCATTCTCGTTAAAAAAAACAAACGATATTGCAAGTTTAATACCATAGGTTCAGCATTCTCATTGAAAAAAAAAAAAAAAACCTATATTGCCAGTTTCCCAATGTTAATAAATGTGGCCTTATCCCCGTATAATCTAACACTTATATTCCTAAATTTCGTTTAGTGCATGCAGAATGTACACCAATTAAAAATAGAATCGCACTCTTCAGTATTCACAACCCAAGCAGATGCAATTTATCTCTTGCCAATTGGGCAAAAAGTATGGGCAATTTATCACAACCCAATCCATAGATGAAGAAGTTATTTACATAAAATATGTTGATTAATGACTACGTAAGTGGGTTTCTATACAAATAACAAGATTAGTTTGTCATATACGATAATTAGTTTGCATAGGTTAAATATTTTACTAGTTATGTTGCATCTTAATACAGCTATACTCAAAAGAATGGAAAAGTAGTAATTTATTTACACATTTGCAGACAACCTCACTGCCACGAGGATAATTAGTTCAGAAATTAGAGCAGCAAAGCAGCTGGCTGCACAGCTGCGGTAGTGTCTCAATCTGCTTATGAAGTTCCAACTTCCAAGAGAAGATAAGGCTGTACATATTACACAAATGCTTCAGAAGCCTCCAGACAGCATCATTGGATGCTGTGAGGTGAAAATAAGAGACAAAATGTGAGGAAGATGCCAGAAGATAACATCCAATTCAACTTGTCTAGCATTCATAGATTTTCAGTAGATAAAATCATTCTATTAATCTATTTTAAGGAAACAACTATGAAGAATAGAAAATGTTGTAGATTCACTCAAATAAAAAAAGAAGAAAAAATGCACAGTACTGTAATGTTCCGATTAGTGCCAATGATCATTAGTTCGCATCTTGTTTTCAAAAAGCAAGAACAAGTGACTGTTTTAATTTGAAAGGTCAAAATCATGCAACACAATTGCCAAAAAAGTAATTAGATTCATAAAAAGATATAGTTGTATACTGAATACAAACTAGAGCTTACCTGGTTTAATTACAATAGCATAATGGAACCCAACAGAAATAGGGGTTATCGCCAATATTGAGCCCAACGATGAATGGTCTCAACCATCTGAGGGAACAATGCACTCACACTCTCGTTGATAAGATCCTGGAAGAAATGTATACAAGCTTCATCATCCAAGTCCAACCGAAACTTTTCCTGAAGCTGTACAACAAGAAAGTCTTGGTATTAGAACAAAAGAACAGTTGTAACCAATTTATTGAAACAGGAGGGAGCTCACTTTAAGAATCCCCTTTTCAGGATCAGAAGCAATGTCAGGAATATTGGAACCCGCCATTAAGTAAAATAGATTTAAAATTAGGTTACTGGATTTCCGAAGAATGTTGTATGCTTCACAACAATAGGACTTGAACCTTGTATAATATTGGCTGCACGGACATAAATAAATCAATCAACATCTGACAATTTAAGCTATAAATCACACAACCAACGCGTTGAATCTAAAGTGAATTATCTAATGGGAACTTTACCTTTCAGCTCCACCCATAGCCTCAACCATTTCCTTGCAGAGCTTCATTGGTGGTGGAAATGGCTTAGGATCTCGCCCAAGAATAAAACCAAAATCAACATGGAAAAGACTTCCATCATCTCTTAGGAGGAGGTTGTCTAAGTGCCTAACAATAGAACACTGTCACTTCAATTTGGGAGAAAATATAGATTTGGTGAATAATGTAACATGCCAATTTCATAAAATATAGAACAACATGATAGGATCTATACAAGCCTTCTTCACCAAAAGTTGGGAAATAAACTTGATGCCATGTCCTAGAGTTATATACTTTATAAATTTAAGTTAAAATTACACTCATCTTCCATGAGGTATGTTTAAATAACACTTCCTATATTTTAAACCAACACTCACCACCCTTATTTGTTTGAGAAATTGCACACACCTCTCCTCAATTCTGTTTGGCGACACCACCACTACTTTTATTACATAATAGAGGGGAGGTTTGTGTATTTGAGTGGAGGTCATTATCATTTAGTAAATACAGGGAGGTGAGTGCAATATTCCCTAAATTTAACTACAAAACAGTTACGACAATTTTTTCTTAAAGTTTTGACTGAAGATTTATACATTACAAACCAAGTTTAAGTACCTGTTTTTTATCAAATAAAAAAAATTATTACCAAGAGAAAGATAAAACTGTACAAACAGATCACGAGACATCTTCCAAACAAGCTGAAAAACAGTAAAGCTGTTAAGAAAAGCAAATAAGTACATTTAAATACAGTCAGTAACACAGTTTTCGAAAAGAAACTGAAAATTTCCATAATTAGATTGTCAAAAGTCCAAGAGCAAGGAAAAAGGATAGACATATTCTTAAAGATGAACCAAAAAATGCTGAAAAAGTTTAACACCTCGGACACTTTTCAAATCCTGATTGACTATAATACAAAATATGTTAAATTTCAACACCAACTCCTTCCCCATTCACTAATCTCCCATTTTCCGATTCACTAATATCCCTGGTCCAATCCTAACAACTAACTCCTTCCCCATTTTATTGGGGGTGGAGGCCTTGGGAGATATTGGTGGAAGTAATTCAGCATCACATAGACAAAATAAAATATCAACATCACTAGTTTAGACAGAAAATCAAGTATAACTAGCATGTGGACCAGCACTAACGTGTCTGTCTTTCCGGTTTTTCTCAGTAAAAGTAATGGAAGTTACAAAATCTTATACAATTATTTAAAAAAATTGGTTATTTTGATTGGCTAAAGAAGAATCAACTTGTAAATAAAATAGTCGAAATGAGGAGTAAAATTGAAAGAAAAAATGGCTACACCAAAACTTAGTATCCTCTTTATATATAGAAGTAGAAGATATAGATGAATAGGACCAATAATCACCTGTCTCCAATACCAAGTATATATGTGATAACAGAGTAGCCAGCACAGCTTTTTATAAACGTTTCAAGACAGGTGGCTGTAATTCCAAAAGGTCCATGATCATCAGGATGAAAATTCTGTAGATAGCTTATGATACTGCGATGCTCTGATAAAATCTAGACATGAGAGGATTACATATTAGTCCAGCAACTAAGGGATTGAATATCCTACAACCAACATGATCATTTGAGGAGCATTAAAATGATTGTCCTATAAAGGGGGAAAAAGAGAACTGATGATACAACTAAAATATTCAGCATCCAATATTATCGAAGTAAATAGGATTACTGCTGTTTAAGGTAAAATAAGAATCATTATTCATATCATGCAGACTGAGACATCAGCTTCAAAGCCATCGTAAGTTATGAAAGTAAATAGGTTTACTGCTGTATAATAAATATTGCACATTGAAAATGTACAACAATAACAACCAAGCTTTATCGCCCTAGATGGGGTTCAAAATAAGAAAATATAAAAAATAAAAGTAAATCATTTACTAAAATATTCAGCATCCAATATTATCGAAGTAAATAGGATTACTGCTGTTTAAGGTAAGATAAGAATCATTATTCATATCATGCAGACTGAGACATCAGCTTCAAAGCCATCGTAAGTTATGAAAGTAAATAGGTTTACTACTGTATAATAAATATTGCACATTGAACATGTACAACAATAACAACCAAGCTTTATCGCACTAGATGGGGTTCAAAATAAGAAAATATAAAAAATAAAAGTAAATCATTTACTAAATATCATTGTAGAAGAAAATCCTTGTTACAAAAAGAGGAAGCAGCAGTGACTACATGCTAATACAAGAAAAAGTGTTAAAAATATGATAGTACCTGTGCCAATGAACGGGATGGAATGAATTCCAACATGCCTTCATCTTGCCCAGTTGCTAGAACCTTGTATGGTGTTAAATGCAGGTCAAGATTTTCTAACTTAAGCAATCGATCCATTAGCGATACCATTTGAACAACCTACCAAAAGACAAATATTGTATGTAACTGAACTAACTTTCCCTGAACATCTATCTCCAAATGCATGAGATAGAGTTTGTGTGTGTGTCCAGGAACATGGGCAGGTATGTGTTTTTAGTGTGCCATGCACACATGTACATTGCACATAGATTCATTTGTAAGCATATATACAGGATATAAGAAGAAGATTTTGCAGGCATACCAACTGGTCTTGGCGAATGTCATCCCCCTTCTTAAATATGATTTTACAGTTCCCACCATTTGCTGTTTTAAAAGTAAGTCTTAAAGGATGCAATGCACTTTTAAATATTGACGACTCTGAGGGTACAATCCCAGTGATGAGCACACCTGGTGTCAGAGGGGATCGTATTGGCTACAGATGAAACATAGTATCAGTAAACATTTGCCTGAGAAACTTTCTAATCATTCACTAGATGTAACTGTTTAAAATAAAATAGATTCTTTCAGATGTATCATTCATTTAAGCTAGGAAAAGAAAAGAAGATAAAACGATAAATGACTACACAGCTTCATGTTAGACTGATACCTCGTCAAAATAGGTAAGTTCACTAAGGAGACCAGAGAGTAGCTGTCTAAGCTTTTCAATCTTCTTCTGTGTATTACCGCGGACATTCCTTACATCTCTAGTGATTGAACACAACTGAGCAGTTAATTCTGTCTGTCGTACCAAACTCTGCCACCGTTTAAATCCATCTTCCTCTCCGTTTGCACCAGCTCCCATCTGAGATTGGGGTAGACGTGTTACAGTTGTTAAATTCCAGAATTGATGAACAATTCCAACTAGCACTTTCATGGCCTTTAATTTATTACTGAAGCTTAATATATTACAAGACAGGTGTGAACTAAATTCCTTTATAAAAAAATTGTAACATGAAGTACAATCAAGACTTTACACTACACAAATGATATCAAGATGTGCAAGTACTTAAGCTAGGTTACACATGCAGCTTGTCTGGTTCAAGAATGAATCTCTTAAGTTAAAAAGTGAAAAGATTTTCTAATGTGGGAGTACCAATGAAGCAGATATGGCTTAGCTATATTGCCAGACTTGCAGCATCAAAGGAACACACAGTATCCCATCAATCACATTTTCCAAATACTGATGAAAGACAAAATTAGTTATCACGATAACAAGCATCAAGCAAAACTTACTGAAGCAAATACTGAAGTATTAAGAAATTTACAAGTTCACACCTTCATCATATTCTCCTCCAAAATTTCATAGGTGCAGTAAAATCGTTTTGCATATGCAGGGTCATAAAGTTCAACAGCCACATACCAGCGAAGAAAGCTTGCCAACTCAATATTGCTTAATGCTGTCAAAATTTAAAAGTTTCTTTCAGAGAAGATCCAAATATAACCAGAAATAGTACTTAATCCCCCATGCACATACCACGCTGGACAAGGAATTGAGAAAGGCGAGATTTGTCTGATCGCTCGAACCGAAGAGCCTGAACCAATTGAAGCAAGTAACATTGAAGCTCTTCATCATCAGCTCTTTCAAGAACACTCACTGCATAAGCACGGACCTGAAAACATGTGTACAAATTTCTTATACCAACTGTAAAGGCTGAGACCTGGGTGCGAGTTGGCAGTTTGGCATCTTTGCCCCTACATTTGCTATGGGATATAGGGTTATATTTATGACCCTTTATGGTTTTAAACTCCTAGCTATATCAAGTTATCAACTATCAAGGGAGGTACAACTTACAGACAAATTGGGTTGATTTTCTATTCCATGTTGAATCTAGTTGTATCTGATGTGGGAATATCTTAGTCAACCCTCGCCCCAGTCCTTTATAATTTTCCTCTCTTCTATTTGATATTTTTTTTCACTATTTTTTAAAACTATATATAGGAAATTGAAAAGAAACCTTCTTCCCTATATGTCTGTTGAGAGCTAAATGTATTACACTCGTGATTAATTTACAAATAATATTATGATCGTGAGTAAGGTGTTTACATCTTCTGCACTATATTGTACCCCCTAACCTAATTTACTGAATATAAATAAAAGCCCTACACCCACACTTGTACAGTTTTGCAAAATATTTATCTACTCTATGTAATTACCTCTTCACTTTCAAAAACTGGAGACAAGAGTTCCAGTGCATCACAAACGTCAATCATTTCCCACTTGCCCATCAAGTCTAGTGCTTGTTTTGCTTCCTGTGATGAAACCAAACCAGAGAGAACCATCAAGAATAAAAAATTCAATCAACAACAATATGAAAAGTACTTTTCCCACCACAGGGGTTCAACCAAGGAACTGTTATCTTATTAAACAAATGTAATGAAAATTTCCCTGATTACAACTTACAAAGTTACAATACTGCAGAGCTTCGAGGTCTGCACCCGCTAATGCCAAAAGGACCCAAGATTATGACAATTGGTAAGACATCCCTCATTCTCAGTCCTCTTTCTTATTTATAGGCAGCATGCCTTATTTCTCCTAACTAACTGCCTACTTAGCCGATCCACTAAATAGTGTTTAATTATAGGATGCAATTCATTTATAAAACATTGGCTAATGCGTTATTCCACTAAATTATAGAATTCTTTTTTTCACAAGTGATGAATAAGAGCAGGATGGAGAAAGCATTATTTCAGGTTTTGGTAAATTCTATGAGAATACCTCATTAAATAAGTATCATGTCTATAACACACCCAAAGCCATAGATCGTAATATCTATTGCTAGTTTCCAATATAAAAATAAGCTAACCTGTACATCACTCCATTCAACACAGCGAAGAAATTTTGTTAGAGCCCTCTTCTCAGACATCAAAGAAAAGCGAAATTTCCACAACAGCTGCCTCTCATCTCCACTCAAAGTCCTTGTTGGTGGATGCTTTAGTATTCTCTGAATGGACCTTAACATAAAAGAGCAAACAAAACAGTTAAATGATCACCTATATGCTAAACATGATTAAAAAGTACAATTTAAATACTAACATAAGTAGGAAAAGTTGCTTGACAATAGAACCGAGCGGAAAACAATTACGGAAATTGTTTTTATAGAAAAGAGGTTTATGTCAGAACTCAGAAGAGCAACGAGTAACACTTTAAACTTTTCTGGATTTTGCAACTAAGACAAACGTAGAAACAATACTGATATTTTCATTGACATTTTGATGGCTTATTAAATTTTCATTAATCCCACAGGGTCTAAATCACTTGAAAACTTACTGACCATGGTCCTAGAAGCAGGTACATTATGGAAATTCTTTCAGATTAATAGATTATCATTTGCAATTGCAAAACTCTTGAGGTAAATCTTGATCATATATTGTTGAAGTTAAACATGCAGTTCTAAACTTAAAAAAAATACTAGTTATATCTAAAATCATTTAGTTTTGATAATTTAACCAAGCGGAAGCAGACTTGTGGTAATCTATGAAGCATGATCAGTTGACCACAATGAGTGTCCAATTTCATTGGTGGAAATGAAACTTCATTAGAATGTTAGTTGTGTTTACTTCATAGTTCATGATACGCCACTTGACTTAGCAATTTAAGCATTTGAAGCACTGAAGGTAAATCCTCAATAACATGAATCTGATCATGAATATAAAACGGAAATCATAATTGGACGTGGAAGTTTAAGCTTACTTTCTCTCATTTGAGCTTGGCTTCAGATCTCTGTCTATGACACCACGGGTCAAACTCCTGGCCAGCTTTAACTGTTTGTGCTCAGAGGGATTAATCTTTCCCACTTCTGGGTCCCAGACAATAACAATATCATTGGTCGAAGCTATAGGGGATGGCAACAAAAAATTTGCACCGGATTCCTAAATTTTTAAGAAAATAAGACTTAATGCATGTGTAGGATCGATATAGTGTTAATTATATCATTGAAAAAGAAAAACAAATAAACAAAAACTTTTGTACCAATAACTTCATGGGTTGTTTGGTAAAAAGGCATCTTGAGACCACTATGTAGGATACTCAATAACTATGATGGTCTATGCATGGAATGTTAACATTCATAGAAATGTAGGATGCTTGCAAATTCAAGGCCACATTCTAGAGATCCCACACACATTTGAATTTATTTTATATTGCCAGACTATATATTGAGATCCTACATACTAGTGAATTTGATGCAGGTGACAGACAATATGCCAAAAACAGCCTCAAAATATGCAGTACAACATAATCTTTTTGCATTATACAAACAGATCATGCATAATTTATTTAGTCATACCACTGAAGAATAACAATTAGTTTTACTAATAATTTTGGAAGCACCTAACTAATACAGTATTTTGTACACTTGAAATCTAAAAGGAAAAAAATATTAGAAATTTTGAAAATTCAAATACTCTACTATTTATAGACTGCAGAAAGGCATAGTCCATTGGGTTTTAAAGCTATATGATACAAGTCGCTGGTAAACCACTTGTACACTAAGACACATGTGAGTTTATTTTGGGGAGGGGAGGATTTAAATAAATTATGATTTTCCGGTCTTTGACCAGGGTAACTAAACAGGCATTACTGTGAAACTAATCCTTTAGGCATTGTCACAACTAAGGAGTAAGAATACCTGAAAAACAACTCGATGCTCAAAACTACAGAAGTCCACAACCAGGTATAAATGAGAACTTCCGTTATTCGAGCTTTCATGCTCCTTGATTTTGTCCATAGTTTTGAATGTGAGGCGATCTAGCCAGTCCACTCGTTGAATTTGGCCTCGCTCATACTTATTCACAAGTTTTTCCAATCGCTCCAACTCCCCACGTTCATGTCTAGGGACCTAATGAGGACATATCAGAGTACTGTATGTTTATTTGAAAAGGTTTCATAAAAATAAACATAAAACAAAATGTGACACCTATGAATACAATCATTTAAAATGCATATTAACCTTTCCAGGTGTAGAAGTAGGAAATGTTCCATCTGCCTCTTTTCCTGCCCAAAGCCTAAGCTTCTGCTTCCCAGTTTTGAGCTGCTTTTTGTTGTTAAAGAGAAGAATTGTGGCTCCTCCAATCAATCCTTCACCATGAGAAAGATCCCAAACCTGTTTGTACAAGATTATAAAAAATCACTCTTCAAAAACTGTATAGTAGTATTTTTTTTAAATTAAATTAACATGTGATTTCATGAAGTTAAAACAAAAACAAGATTTCTATTAACGCTTTTAATTCATTGATGGACAAAAATTGTTCAATAGCAACTTCAAGATAATGACCTATCACATATTGAATGATCTCAACAGTCAACACCACATTGAAGGATACACAAATAAGCTTGTAAGCTGCCATTGCAACTTACAGTGAAAGTGAGTTGTGACTGAGCAGTCAAATCCCGATATTTAGCTGTCAACGTGATGAGCTCATTCCAACAATATGATGGTCCTGAGGACTCCAACCTTCACCAAATGATTTTAAAATATTAAAATCCATAATTACAATAAATTGTCAGTGTAATATTATCACATTGCTGACACTCACAAAAGAAAACCAAGAGTGATAAGGTAGTTTGGTGATCTGGGGAGAGGAACATAAGGGATGAAGAGAAAAGGCAATGTGATTCAAACCCGGCAATAATTATTCCTTAAATATGTTTGTTGAAATTGGTCCGGCAGCATTGGTAGGCTTATCTCATGATATAAGCACTTGTGTGAGTGTTAGCATGAACTAATAATAATAATAACATGATATATCCATAATAGCTTATAGAAACACTTTATGTAGGACTTACCCCTTCCCCTCTTTGATTTCAATCCACCCAAATTCTATTTTCAACATACACACCCTAACACAAGTAGCTTATTGAATTTAAACACATACAACATAAACTCCCATACACCTAACTGAACGGCATCAATATTTCAATATAATCTAATAACCTTGTTCTCGTGGGAAGTCCAAATGGTGCTCCATCAATGTACAACGCACACTCCACATATAACTCTCCAGTTCCATCATCCGTAGAACCATTACTTTCTACAACCAAAAAAATAAAAACACACGAACATAAGTCTAAGCAAAATAGATAGTTCAGGATAAGCAAATAGCGAAAGCCATAACAATAAATTACACCGATAACATAACATTCTAAGAAATTAAACATTCGTCAATTTAATTATTCATTTATTTTCGATCAAAGTCCCAAAATTAGAAATATCGGTGAATTTCACAATAGGAAAATAAATGAACCTGAATGATGGGATTCGGGAAGGGGCAAATTGCCTTCAAGGCGCTCGATGCGGAAAGTGACGGGAAGGTTGATATCGCAGGACAAGAAGAAGCGAAATTCGTTGCCGGTCATGTGAACTTGTTTTTGGATTGTGACTTTTATTAGGGTTCTTGGCGATCGTTGAACACTTCCGGTGCGGTGATGAAATTGGTGTTCAAAGCTTTACAGTTTTACAGGAGCTGAAGCAAAATCACACTCTTTCTTTCCACACGGCAACAGAACGATACTCTTTTTTTTTTTTTTTTTTTCAGAACAATAAATGAAAAATAAATAGAACAATACTCTATCTAATTTTTATTTTTTTAAAGTTAACAAGTGTTAAGAAATAAAATAAAAATAAAAATTTTATTATGTGAAAAAAGATTTGTTAAACTTTTTGTAGAATTAAATAACAAATTCTAAGATATTACTTTTATACTTGATTGTTTAACATTTTCTTTTATAATTATAGAGGATAAATACATAGTTTTTTTTTTCTCTTCAATATGTGTTGTTGTTAATACTCTTTCTATGTATTAAAATTATAAATAATATATATTATATTTTTTATGCTCATTTTTATTTTCAAATGTATTTTTAATATATTTAAGAATTGCGGTTACAACAAAATTTAGTAGTTTTTTTATGTAAGTAAATTATCTAGTGCTTTTTTAACGAATTTTTTATATTATCATTTTTCAACGACAATAATAATTAATATATATTATTTATTTTTTTAATGGTCGATTTCGCAGGTGAAAAATAGTGTTTATACAAGGTTTGTCCTCTAATAACCATCACATTTGTTATTCTCCAATAGGTGTATTTAATGGGTTATAGTAGTGATTAGCTAAAGTAACTCCCAATGGAGTTGCTTTTAAATTTTCAAACGCAACAACACTTAAAAAATAAATAACAACACTTAAAACTTTGAATTTCTTCGCGTGGTTTGAGGGATTCACGGCACTGGCACAATGATTTCTTATGAAAAGATATGATAATAATATTATGTCACACACATGAAATTTTCTTCAGCTACAAGGCTTCATTTTATCACAAATATATATACTCTTGGCCTCTTGCTGAAAGCAGGGCTAGTAAGTAACAGTACTATATAATATTCCCATGATGAAGAAAAATCCCCTATAAAACTAGGACTCTTGGAATATACATGCTCTTATCTAACACAATTACAAATCTAAATCTAAATGCACTTTATCATAAATGCATAACTCTTAGATTCCGCGTTTAACTCATTCCCACAAAACTGACTCGTAAGTGAAAGTTGTAACTTTTATAACACCATATCTTCGGCAATGTGGGACTTAAACAAAATTCAACATATATCGTGATCGGTTTGAATCCGGTTATTGGATGGCTTCCCAATCTGTAAACAACCGATTGGAGGAACAGTTGGAGTTCTCAACTCACCAAAAGTCTGCCAACAGAATGGATCATATAGATGGTACTTTTCTTGAATAGGTTTTAACTCAACAGTGGTTAAAGAAACATCTACACAAGGCAAACTATCACTGCATGCAAAGTGTACTGGTTTAACTGTGTATGTTCCTTTTATTCTTTCGTAGTTGATTCCTGCTAGTGCCACTGCTGATGTGTGGTTTGTGCATGTTCTTTTGTCACAGTAGAATTGGTCTATCACAATTGGAAGTTGAACTTCTGAGACTTGTATGTTTGAGAATAGTACCCCTTGAACTGACCCTGATCCACCCTGCATAAATTTTATTCAACTTTTGTGAAAAATTGAACTTATTGGGTTTGACTCATCATATCTGGAATGTTTTACCAAATATACTTGGTAACCTAGAACTTAATAATCTTTATTACCTGCCATGTTTTGATTCTGACACCATTCATTGAGTTGTGTATGTTGACATCTCTAACAGTAATGTTTGAGACACAAGCTCTGGTGTTATCCTTTCCTAAACTTCCAATGCTAATTCCATGTCCTGGCCCACAATTGACATTGTGTACATACACATTTGAGCATCCAGTTTGTATAGATATACAATCATCTCCTGCACATCATAGTTCAAAACATTAAATTCAAAACAACACTTAATTACCAACATAAACTACTTAATTTAACTCTATTAGTCTACATCATAGTTATAATTTTTTATTAGTCTACATTATGTGTCCTATGTTCTGCTAAGTTGGGCCTCAATTAAATGGTTGGTGAGTAGCAACAAAAATAAGAAGCTTCATTTTCTGGTGAAGCAAGAATAATGGAAAAAAATTACAAAAAGAGTTTTATGTTTGGGAATACATATTAGGATAGCATTGGATGATGCATCATGGGTTTTGGACTTGACACCTGTCATGTAACCCTTAACTTAAGTCTTTCCAATTTTTTTCTTCTGTTTTTTATTTTAATTTTTACATTAATTTTTCATGACAACACACTATAATATAAATTGTTTTGTGCAGCAATAGCAGACGACTAATGATTAGTACCACCAAGAGTTCTCGACACGACACATCAATCTAATGTAAGGTTATTGTTGGGACAACAATCATCCTTTGAAAGTATTTAAGATACAAAAGATGCAAATAGAAAACACACAATATTCAATTACGAGTTCGATTAATTGTGTCTACATCTTAGTGTAAAAGAATTGCTTCAATTTCTTTCAATTTATTGCAATTATATATAAATACAGCAGTCCAAATTACAATAATCCTAAGAAATGTTTGACTTTTCCTCAAAACTTACATCTATACTAATTATGAGGTATACTCAAGCATTATATTGAAGTCAACTAGTCTTTTGTTCTTTTATCCTCAAACTAACTACAAATTAGTTATCAATTATTTACCAGCATTAATTTTAATGATGATGGAAATGTTCAATAAGTACTTGTAAAGAATTGAAAAATTACCACATGCTAACTTGCTGCTGTGAATCAACACATCTTTGGAATTCTGAAGGTGAATTCCATCAGTGTTAGGGCTGTCACCAGGAGATGAAATGCTCACATCATGAACTAGGACCCCATTACAATTGTCAAACTTTAGATGACACTGAGGACTATTTTGAATTGTTATGCCCGTGACAGTTGGACCATAGCTTCCATAAAATCTTAGTGCCTATACAATCATTTAATTAAAAGACCTTATTAACATGAAACCAAATTAACATTAATTATATAAACATGAATAAGAATTAATACCCCATTCAACTTCTTTTTATAAGAGACAGTTTGATTAAAATTTAATTAATAAAAATTGATATATCTTATCTATATTATAAATTAGATAGATCAATTTTTGTTAGACTAAATTTTAGCTCAACTATTTTTTATAGAAAAGACATAAGGGAGTAATAATTAATTGTTGAGTTTCTGAGCATAGTTCTCACAGTTGGCTTGTTATTTGGCATTTTTCTTCCCATCTCATTTTGTACCTATTATTACAAATGCACAAATAAATAAATAAATAAATAATGCAAACTACTAGTATAATTTGAGGTAATAATTAACAAAATCATAGCAATTAAAAATTAATTACCGGGAGTGGAGGTGTTTGAGTGTGATTTAAAGGAACTATAAGCTTTTCTTCATCATCTATTGGATTATCATATGGAAAATCTTGCCACCAAACTGAACCTCTTCCATCAATGACACCATTTCCTTGAATGGTAATTCCTTCTAATTTTGTGAATTCTATCCACTGTAGCATAACTCCACTCCAAGCGTTTGGGTTTGTTGGAGCAATAATTGTACCATCAAGCTGACACAATACCACTTTATAATTACCCTCAAATTACAACTCAACCGTTTTTTCTACTTGCTACACTACCAAGTAACCGAAAGTAACAGTCACATATATTTATATGATTTAATTTAATTCCTATGTAAAAATATTTTGGATGTAAATATAATTCTGATAGTTTATCTTTTATTTAATATTGATTGTAACAATTGAGATAGCAACGGATCTAATTCATGCAATTGGATTGCATAATTGTGATATCTATGAGTTTAAAATGCAATTAAACCTTAATATATTTAAATTAGTAGTTTATAATATGCTTTTTGACTAGTAAAAAAAAAAAGTGGTGGTTAAAACATCATAAAGAGGACAAAATACACTAACTATTCTATGTTGTGTAATTTTCTAAACTGGCGAAAAAGACAGGCTGATGTTTTTGTCTTTTTTGGCTATTAGCTTTGTGATTTGTGAATATTGGGATGTGGTGTTATTGTTTTCACGTGTTACCTACCTAGTCTTGTTTTTTTCTTCCTATTGTTTATATAAAATACTAATATGTTACTGTTGCTACATTAAAGTTTTGGTTGTTGTGTTACCTGAAAAATAATATTGGGCTTACAATATGGGCCCGAGAACGAAATTGGGCCCACGTAGAAGACGTAATCTGCTGGAACCACCATTGTTGATGCCTCTACCTTACATGTAGCTGCCCAAGTCGCTTCAAATGCCTGCATTTAATTTTAATTTCAATTTCATTTGAAGCATGTAACATATTCATACATAAACTTCAAATATTTTTTACAGTATTAAAATGCTAATTAAGGTGAGGTGTTAATATGTGCATGTGTGTGTGTGTTACAGTCTACAATAATTGTAGGAATCGTGACCTAGTAACTGCTGTAACGAGAATCAATCGTCAATAGGGTCCCACTTCTTTGTTTTATTCTTCTGTCTTTTACTACCTTTTGTATTTTTCACTGTTCCGTTTTCAATTTTATACTAATTTATTTATCAACTTATGTTCATAGTAGTTAATTAATTCTCAAGTAGCCTCAGAAAATAAATCTCAAGTAATGGACCCAAACAAAAATGGTATATTCTAATGACATAGAATCATTAGAGGAAAAAAAATGGCATATTCTACCATTAAAATTGGGTAGATGAACCCTCATCATCCATTGTTAGACAAAGAAAAATAAATTTGTTTATTCTAGGTACTAAGTAGATTCTTATAATATGGAAGAAAAAATGTATGTAATAACTATTGGTGATCCCTATCATAAAAAAAATGGGGTTATAAGAATTAATATAATAGTTTTCTAAATTTACTATAATAATTTTTATATAAAAAAATTACTATAATAATTCAATTATGTATGTATTAATTTTTTTTATCTTTTTTTATTCACTTAAAAGTGAATATTTACATTTTATTCTTTTTGAAGTTAAAGTGAATCTTTTAACTTTTAGCAGAGAAACCGAGGAAAAAGATCATGATTTTGTGATTTTCAAACGCCCCTTTCCATAAATTTAAATATATAAAAAAAAGGCCTTTACCCTGTTTCTTTTTTGCTCGTGGGTTGAAAAACAGGGTGCAATTACCAAAACCAAAATTATACCACAAATTTCCTTTGACAATATTTTCACAACATCATAGTAATAGTTTAAGTGCCCTTCCTTGAATCCTAATAGCCATAGTGAATAATAATGTACTAATGTTGTAAAAAGAAAATGTAACCATAAGTACAATTCATTAAGTAAATTTCACAATGGTAACATTGTAATTTTGTTCAAACTTCAAAAATTTAGTTTTTACTAAAATTACAGTTACAAATCGTAATTTTGTTATATTTATCATAAATCTAAACATGCATTAAAAAAACTACCCCGCATGTCCCTTAATTTCCATTAAAACGCTAAATTTTGTGAGAATTGTTAGTGTTAACTTGTCATCAAAAGCTACATTGAAGCCAATTTGCAAAATGTAGCAAAATTCAAAAGAGTTAATTAATTACCTTTGTGTCATCGGTGTTACCATCTCCTTTAGCTCCATAATCTAGCACATTGAAGATAGTGGAATAAGCTTTTGGTGGTGGAGTTGATGGAGAGTATTTTGGCTTAGAAATTGGTGGAGATATTGGAATGCTTTTATGTGGTGGAGGAGAATTTGGTAATTGTGGAACACTTTTATGTGTTGGAGGAGACTTTGGTTTTGAATTTGATCCACCATTATGGTGATTTTTTTTATGACCATTTCCATAACTATAACTCTTTCCTTTCTTCTTATACAAAGAAGATGAGAAAGTTATACTTTGTCTCCAATGCTTACCTCTTCTTGCAATGCAACACTCAAAATTTGAAGACCATATGAGAAATGCAATGAGAAGCATGTATGTGAAGCCCTTTAAGCTTAAGCCACTCATTTTTTTAGTGGTTAATATGGAAATGTGAATGAAGAGGCAGAGAGAGAGATGTTCTTTTTATTGTCAAAACAAAGTGACGGCTATGTTTTTATAATGAGAGGCACTTGGAGGCCTATAATATAAATGTGCAAAATATTATTCATAATTTTAGTCATTTATTCTTTAATATTATGCTTTTTTTTCTTCTTCTTTTCCTTTTTTATTAATTAGTTTTTTTTTTGTTGTGATTTTTTTTTTCAATTATCAATATAGTGTGACACATTTGATACTAAATTATAATTAGATCTCTTAAATATGTGATTATGATTTCGATTTTAAATTGATATGTATAAAAAATATTTTTTGGAAGAAATTAACTTTTTAAATGAATTTTTATAATTAAAAAAATTAATCTTCGATTTTCGACTAGAGTATCTTGGACAAACTAAAAATAATTTTATAACAAATTTATTTAATGTGAGCAACAGGACTTCTATTTCTTTTTGCCACATATCCAAAAAATGTCATTACATGTGACTAAATACTTTATTCTAAGAGTGGTCCTATTGAACCTAATGAGAATGAAAACGGGGATATGGAATTGAATTTTCACCACATAACATGCTGTAAGACTAAGAAAATACCATGTTGTGATTAAACCAATTGTTTTTCTTTTTTACGCTCTGGTAATTTTGGCCTAAGCAGGACAATAAGATAAAACTAACCCTTCACAATTTAAGATTTATTTAAGGAGTTGAGTTGATTTCTTGAGTTCATATGCATCAACCTCAAACTCTTGATCAGGTTTTTAAGGGACCTCTTTATGTGCTAATACTATTAAACCATATTGGTTGTGACTTGTGAAGTTATAAATGACTTGTGAACCATATCCGTTTAATTAAACGGATACATGTCAAAACAACCAAATTTTACGGTACTATTAAAAAAAGTATGCATCAATATTATGAAATTTTAATTAATATTTTTTTAAATTTGTCTATATATGCATTATTTTAAAATTTATTAAAGTTGATTAAATTAAGAGTCTTTTGATATTTATCTATTCAATTTTAATTTCAATAATTAAATAAATCATTTTCATAATTAAAATTTTAATTTTAATTAAGATTATAAAGAAAAATGTCATTTCAAAATAGACCTAAAAAATAAAATTTAAAAATTTGATTATATTAAATCTAAAATATAGTCAAATTCATTCATAAATAATATGTCATTCAACTATAACTGATTTAATTTGATACTATCAGAATATGTTAATTTTTAAATATACTATAAAAGTCTCTGTTAAAACATAATTATACTAATGGATGGGGGCAGTATCTGTTAAAACATAATTATACTAATGGATGGGGGCAGTATCTAACTGTTGACTTGTCCTACTTTCTTTTCATTTCTTAGCTAAACTTGATTAGTTATTTGCTTAATACTAAATTACCAATTACACAAAACTTAGTTATATGAATAATGACAATGGGGATAAGATATTCCTTCAATAGTTGTCCTGTTTCAATATCATATAAACTTTAACCAAATACAAATGGTCCTTAACATTGTATTATACAAGTAGACATGAGAATTATATTCAGACTCAATAGGTACTCGGAAAAAAAATTCACAATTAGTAGGATAAAAGTCTGCATAACGGATATGGATATGGGGGCGGATAATTACCCGCAAAATTAAACAATAATTGGTACGTGTATGGATACTATAGTACTCATCTCATCTCACATTCGCGATTATATAAATATATTATTTATTTATTACATTAATGTTTAATTTAATTAATTGTTTTCTTTTATGTTTTAACATTTATTAATATCATCAAACCACTATAATATTTATAATCGGAAGATAAATGTTTGTAAATTTTTTAAGAATTTGATTATGATAAATAGATAAATAGTTGTGACTTTATAACTAAGAGTTGTGTCTTATTAATAGTGACTTTATAATTATATTTGCAACTTCTTATCTAAAATAATATTGCCGTATGACTTGTAACTTCTGAAAATATTATTATGAATATTTAAATATGTATTGTAACGAGTTATTGTTTGAAATATTTTGAGTTATAATATATTTTGATTTATAATACTTTATGATTGAATTTAAAATATTTGAATAATTTTTAAATTTAATCACAACATCATTTATTTAGCGATTTATTTTAGTTAAAGTGTGAGCAATAGGTATGAGTACGGACACACTCAGATACTTAGAAGGTAAAAGTACGAATATTAAAATTGATACCAAATAAAATATATTGACACAGAAATGTGTATTTTTTTATACCGCATGTATGAGAATGAGAATGAGTATTACAGTAGTTTGTCCAAACTCTACCCATTGTTATCCCTATATGTATAGAAGACGTGTTTCTAATGATGATATGAACTTGAAACATGTTACCCTTTTCATTAAGGAGCTAACCATAAAAATGCATAGTATCGCATCAAATTTTATAGGTTTTAAAAATCAAATTAGATATCATTTCAATATATCAAATCGAAATTGAACTACTCAAATAGTGGAACAATAGACATTATCGAATAACAATTCATCCAATTGAATCATCTAGTTCTAATTCAAAAAGATTGCAAATTTCTCCTTCATATATTAAAAATATTAAACTTCTAGTTCTATTAGTAATAATTAGTAATATAATGAATGAAGATTTGATGCAAAAGACAAATGATACACGTGAGTGGGTCTATCATCTATAAGGTGTCAAGAGCAGTGATTATAACAGCTCTTAATGATCACATGCAAACTTCACGGGCCAAAACTTTTTATGTACTTTGTCTTCTTAAGCCATGACTCATTCTTTCTTATATGATCAGAAAATAAAGCCATTTCTTAGTCTATTTCATCCAATTTCGCTCTTTCTGTTCCTCTTTTACTTGTTACATCAAAAAAGTGCTATTTTGCTAGTGACTTCATCAAAGAAATTTGGGATTACAAAAAGTACATTAATCTAATCATTTATTTTTTTACTTGAAAAGAAGGAGATATGAAATCATTATTGAAAATTAAGCTCTCCCTTTAAGAGTATAATCTTAATACATAGCTGCTGAAATATGTCGATCAAAATTAATTGGCCCTCAAATTATTTTTTATTTTTATTCAAACAAGTTTAAAACATTTCATTATGAATTAATGATAATAATAATAATAATAATAATAATAATAAAACAATTCTTTACTAGAGACTCATATTCAGAAGCAATCATTTTAGACAACAATTGATTTTAATTTGAAGTTAAGACTTTTAATTTTTAATTTGAAATATAATTTTAACATTTAAATTTATTATTCAATTTAATTATATAATTTTTCTAAACGATCAATTTAATTATATATAAATGTATCTAATTATATAATTTTTAATCAATTTTATGATTTTGAACTAAAATAAATTATGTGTAGTACTTGAAAGGATGGATTTGAAAGAAACCCTCTTTACGCCCATAGTTTTGTAGCATTTTTATTTTCATATGGTTTTGGTAGACAACATTTTCTGTGCAAGTGAATAAAACAAAATAAAAAGTACACACTATCATACTAGTGCTGAACAAAATTTCTGTGCATATGCTTCTCAAATCTATTGAGGTCCCTAAAATAGGAAAAAGTGAAATAATTTAAAAGAATAAGATCATATATAGAAACCAAACAAATAAACAAAAAAAATATTGCTTTCTTGAGATCATGTCAAAATCCCTATGTCATGGACAATGCTGATGGTATTAATTTAATGGAAGATTAAGAGCATTTCTATTTTGCAGCAACAGATTCAGAGCTTGATTTGGACAATGATTCTTAAATCATTGCCATTGCTCAACTTGAAGGACCATCATCTAATACATTTCTTTTATTTCTTATTTTACCAAAAACCTACCTATATACAAGACTTCCTCTATTTCACAATAAGTCTCATTTAAAATAAAAATTTGTCTCACAACGAATATCATTTATAATTTTAGGGGTTGGGTATTTATTATTACCCATGCGTTTTTTATTTTAAATCACCAAATTACATCTAGAAATTATAGGAGTCGGATATTTACCGTCTTAAAATTTGGAAATAGACAAATAACACTTTAAAATTACAAGATGTTGAATAATATAGTTCATTTGCTAGTTTATTTCGTGCGAGATCGATTGTTAGTCAACTTATTATCATATAAGAAATGAGCTAATTCGTATGATTTTAGAAATATGAGACTCTCATTTATCCGATTTTAAAAATGAAATTGAAACTCAATTTTTTTTAAAAAAAATTATAACTATTTCATCATTGCAACGATAATATTTGCATCTATATATATAATCTTTTTTTGGTCTTCTTCCATAATTTCATATTTTTTTTTTCTAATAACCTTCATTTATGTAATTTATTGTTCTTCCTCTTTCATTGTGTTCAAATAGTAGAAAATGATTTAATTAAAAACCATTCATTTTTCTTTCTTTATGGGTGAAAGTTTGAACCTGATAATTTTCAAATATTATTGTGAAAGAAAAATTGTTATTAGAGTTATTGCAACAAAAAATAACTTTGAAAGATAATTCTTTTCATGCACCTTGCCAAAGATAATTTCTATATTTTTATTTCCTCTTTTCCCTCTATTTTCTCTCCTATTTTTTCTACTGTTATCTCAAAGTTTGTTAACTGATTTCTCCAATTTCTCAAATTTTCTCTTTCAAACTAAGGCACAAGAGAGACAAAGACAAACTAAAATATCACTTTCACAATCTGGACATACTCATGAAGATCAAGTGATGTCCCAAGAGGTACATGTCCAAGGAGATGCAATTTTTAATATAAATGTAGGGACTAAGTTTCTAGTAAGTGAACAATTTCACGAGACTAATTTGTGTATATTGATTATAATTTTTACATGTTATATACTTTGATGAGTTTGGTATAAAGACATCACCCATTAGCAGACTCCACCACCCATGAGAGAACTAGCTCCTAGAGCATCAACTATTAGAATGTCATCAACTATCATATTCAGAGCATCAACTATAAAAAAAAAAAATTTGAGTTTCAATTTTATTTTCAAAGTCGGGCAAAATAGTCACTCTCTTAAGTGATGATTAGTTGACTAACAATTGAGTTCACTACACAAGCAGTTACCATCCACATCAATCTCATTAGCAAAACAAACTAATGGAGATATTATATTGTCTGACGTCTTTCAATTTCAATGTGTTATTTGCCTATTTTTAAAATTCAAGGTTTAAATATCTAACACCTACAATTTTAGAGTGCAATTTGATCATTTACTCCTTATTATTTGACACTTATTTAAAGTTAAATAAGTTTTGTTAATGCATTTTGGTATTTTATTTATTTTAAAAAAGAATGTCTCAAGGGCTAATTTCTTTGTAATTGTAATCCTTTGGAGACCTATTTGTTATAAGTTATAAATTTCAGATACCAAATTGAATATTTTATATTTTCGAGCAACAATGTCACATAAACACATTTAAACTAATGTCACTCGTAGCAATGGTTCAAAATACAAAATATAAATATTATTGTCAAAAATATATTTCAATATTTTCACTTCACTCCCTATTTACTCAATTTGTCTATCAATCTTGTCTTCCACATCTCTTCACTTACGTTTTACTTAAATAATAAGACCACTTTGTCCATTATTGTTGTTTTCCAAACATCACCACCTCTATTGTCTTTAGTTGAGATTATTTTATCAAATTATCAATAATGCCCAATAGCTTTGTCTTCTACACATATTGGTATGTTTTCCCATAAAGCAAACATAATTACTTAACCTCATTAACACATATAAAGAAGTTCCAATCATACATTATTTGAAAAAAAAATTAGAAAAATTGGAGTGGTGTGAAAAAAATTATCTTTCAATGTTTTTTTAGTTTCAACAACTCTAACAACAATTGTTCTTTCATATTGATTTTTGATAATCCCTGAGTTCAAACTTTCACTCATGGAAGAAGAAGATTAAGTAATTTTTTATTCTTTTATTTTATACGATTTAGACATCCTAAAAGAGGAAGAATAGTGAATTATATAAATGTAGGTTTTTGAAAAAAAGAAAAGAAGATATAAAACAATAGAAAAAAAATAAGAATAAATTATATACATTGAGATGTTCTAGTTGCAAAATTGACAAAATTTTATTTTGTTTTAATTGAATTTCAACTTAATGTTCAAAATCGAACAAATTAATTTGTTTTTTATGTGACAATAAATTGACTAACAGTTCGCCACATAAATAATAACATAGAAATTATATTATCGGATGCCTCAACTTCAATAAATTTTCGACCCCTACAATTTCAAAAATAATTTAATGATTTACTCGACAGAAAAGTCAATAATTTAGTTCCATTATTAATAAAATAGTTAATAATATTAACAATGATTACTAACTTTGTTTGTTGCAAAAATAAAAAATGGCTAATTTGAGGAGTACGGCACGACCTTCCTAAGCGTCTTCTTATGTTTGTGTCTATCTCGTGAACTTTTAAGTTCCCTCGTGAACTATTATTATATATGTGCACAAAACATTATTATTAATGTTGCTTCTGCTCCATTATTAACTTGAGAAATTTTTTGTGACCAATTGGATGTTAAATTATTTCATGCGGATCCTTGGCACTCAGCACCCACCACCTACCATTTCTTTCTTCTTCTTATTAACTTACCATTTATAGAAGAATAGTAATTTAAGATGATTTTTTAGTCTGACATCATTCCTTTAACTCTTTTAATTAAATAAATATTTATATATATATATATATATATATATATATAGTTTTTTTTTATATTTTTGTGAAGAGTTTGATTTTTTATTTTGGTGTGAGGTTTGACTTTCCGTCTTAGTGAAATGTTCTTTTCATTTAAATTTAAAGATTAATTTTGATCAATAAAAATTTAATTTGTTTATGTTGGAAAAAAGTGTATTATAGTGTGAATTTAATAAATTGTTGAAGTCCCACTTGGAAATAAATTTTTTTTTGTAAATTTAAGTGGAAAGAAACTTGTTAAGTCCCACATTGGAAAGAAATAATTTTGAAATCCCACATTGGAAAACTCTAGTATTTTGAGTAGTGTCAAATCTATACATACTAAAGTCTCACATTGCTTAGAAAAGAAATGTGAGTTTACTTCTATCACTATATAAAGAGCATCAAACTATTGTGAAAAGCACACCAAAGTTGGATGCTTTTCCCAACTTTCTCTTTTCTCCCTCTTATATTCTGCTCGCCAAATTTCGAGCCACTTCTCCCCTTTCTTTCTGTCCCTTTCGGTTTAGAGCGATAATTATATCGTAGTCCCTTTCGGTTTAGAGCGGTAATTATGTCGTAGTCCCTTTCGGTTTAAAGCGGTAATTATATCGTAGTCCTTTTCGGTTTAGAGCGGTAATTATGTCGTAGTCCCTTTCGCTTTAGAGCGGTAATTATGCCGTAGTCCCTTTCGGTTTTTAGAGCGGTAATTATGCTAAAGTCCCTTTCGGTTTTTAGAGTGGTTATTATGTTGCAGTCCCTTCGGTTTTGAGATCGGCTGTTATGTCGTAGTCCCTTCGGTTTTTAGAGCGGTCGTTACCATATTGTGAATGACTTTAATCGTCATATTGAGAGTGACATTAACCGTCATATTAAGAGTGACTTTAAGTGCCATATTGAGGGTGTAATTCTAGAACGGTTTTCTACAGTGCAATAGAACTCCGATACAGTGATCTGGGTTGGTTTATCCTGGGGACTTCGTGGTTGATAGTCTGTCTTGCACAATTTGGGCAGTGCCGCGAAACGTCTTAAAGAGAGCGACCTAGTCCGCGACTCAACCCAGTAATATCTTCGGTGACATAAATTGTGATTTTTAAATGGTTTTTGAAACTCAAATTCCAACAATTTTAAGACGTTTTATTCTGCCATGTCAACCGAAGATATTACTGAATTTGATTATGTTGCCTCTTCAATAAACTGTTTAAGTTTTGAAGCAAAAAAGGATAAGAAAGCTGGAGAATTAACCCATCGGAAAATAATGATAAGAATTATATTTTTAATGAAGTTGCTGATGATCTGTATAACCACTACAGTTCCAGCAATACTGGTAGAGATATTTGAGATGCTCTGAATGAGTATGTAGTGAGCTACTACCCAAAGTATCAGATGGCTGACGACAGATCCGTGGAGGCACACTTCTGTAAAATTCTGAAGATAACTTTTGGGATCATCTATTAAGGTACGTTACTCGTGACATATTTAAATTAAGTGTTGAAATTTAATATGTCTCTTTATGTTTGATTGTTCAAATCAATAAAATGTATCTTTTTGCATACATATTGTGTGATTTTAATTTTTGACATGCTATATTATGTGATGTGAACCTATTTGATTTCAAAATTAAGTAACTTTGATTTAATTCCAAAGTTATTGCTAAATAATTTTGAAAAATGTGATTTTTTATAGTCAAACTAAAATAATAAAGAATTCACATAAATTTGTAGTTAGAGAATATGAGTGTTTAGATTTATTACACTTTGATATATGTGAACATTATGGGAAAGTTAACATGAAATGAAAAACAAAAATGAAAAGTTTGACATGTTAAGAATCTCTATAACTAAAATTGAAAATCAATTTAGTAGAAAGATTAAAAGATTACAAGTATGATTCTAGTTTGTTTAAATAAGTTTTATAAATTGTCTAGAATTATATGTGAAACAACTGCACCATAATTGCTTGATGTGAATGGTAAAGTTGAAAAGAAAGAAAATATAACTCTTATTGAACTAGTTGTTGCTAGTATGCTTAATTATATTGTTGCATCTTATTAGTGTGCAGAAAATATATTGTTTATTTGTTTTGAATAGAGTTCTTAAATCTAAAAACAAAAACATCTCCTTATGAGATAATGAAGAAAAGACAATCGAACTTGTCTTATTTTCAAACATGGGGTGGTCTGACTTATATTAGAATCCCCGATCCCGAGCGAATTAAAATCGCTAGTAGAACCTATGAATGAGAATTCATTAGGTATGCGGTAAAGAACAAGGCGTATGGGTTTTATGATCTGAATGCAAAAGTGATCTTAGAGTCAAATGATGTTGACTTCTATTAAAATAAATTCTCTGTAAAATGGAGAAATAGTGGGGGCAGCGAACCAAGTTACGTTCCTGTTACAAGAAACACTGAAAGCAGCAAACAAGGTGAAACAGAAACTCAAAGAAGTAAGAGAGTCAAAGTTGCTAAAGATTATGAACCAGAATATATGGTCTATAATTTAGAAGAGAATCCTACAAATCTTAAAGAAGTTTTGTCATCATTGGATGCAGATCTATGACAAGAAGCTATAAACGATGAAATGGATTCTCTAGAGTCTAACAAGACCTTACATTTAGTAGACTTGTCTTCTGGTTACAAACTAATAGGTTGTAAATGGATTTTGAAAAATAAACTAAAACCCGATAGATCTATTGATAAGTACAAGGCACGCCTTGTAGCCAAGGGTTTTAGATAAAGAGAAAATATAGATTTCTTCGACACTTTTTTATCAGTCACTAGACTAACATCCATTAGGGTACTTATATCACTTGCGGGTATTCATAACCTGGTGATACACCAAATGGATGTTAAAACAATTTTTTTTTTAATGGTGACCTAGAAGAAGAAATTTATAAGGAACAACCTAAAGGTTTTGTAATTCATGGACAAGAAGACAAGGTCTGTAAGTTAGATAAATCTCTATATGGTCTTAAAAAATTTCCTAAGAAATGACATGAAAAGTTTGATAACTTGATTAAATTGAATGAGTTTAAAGTGAATGAAAGTGACAAATGTATTTACTACAAATTTGAAAATGACATTTGCACTATCATATGTCTCTATGTAGACGACAAACTCATATTTGATTCAAACTTTTATGCTATAACATTTTCAAATCATTGTTGTGTAACAACTTTGATATGAAAGACCTCGGAGAAACAAATGTAATCCTGGGAATCAAGATTACTATGTCAGAAAAGGGAATTTCTTTGGATCAATATCACTATATTGAAAATATCTAAATAAATATAATTACTTTGACTGTAAACCTGCCTGCACGCTATACGATCCAAGTGTGAAACTTTTCAAGAACACTGGTGAAGGTGTTAGACAAACTAAATATGCGAGCATCATTGGCAGCCTCAGGTATGCCACTGATTGTACTAGACCCGACATTTCCTATGTTGTGGGATTGTTGTGCAGGTTTACTAGTAGACCTAGTATAGAGCATTGACACACTATTTAAAGGGTCATGAGATACCTATAGAAAAGACCATGAGCCTCAGATTACATTATCAAAGATTTCCTATAGTCCTTGAAGGATACAATGTTGTTAATTGGAACGTCTTATTAGATGACTCCAAAGCAATCAATGACTATATTTTAATATAGTGAGTGGTGTTGTATCTTGGAAATCAAAGAACAGACGATATTGGCTCAGTCCATTATAGAGTCTGAAATGATAGTACTAGCTATTGCTACTACTAGTGAAGAAGCAAGCTGATTGAGATGCTTGCTAGCAAAGATCCCCATATGGAAAAATCTATGACAGATGTGTTGATCCACTGCGATAGTACCGCGGCTATTGCGAAGATTGAGAATCGTTATTACAACGATAAGAGACGACAAATTTGTCGTAAGCACAACATCGTTAGAAAGTTATTTACTAAATGAGTTGTTATAGTGGATCATGTATGCACTGATGAGAATTAAGCAAATTCTTTGACGAAAGAATTTAGCTACAGAGAAAGTCATAAATACATCCAAAAGGATGAGACTAATGCCTATAGAGTCACTCATGATGGTAACCCGACCTAAAAGACTGGAGATCCCAAGAATTAGGTTCAATGGGTAATAACAAGTCGTGAAGTGATATGAGATGAACATGCTATTGTAAATTAGAGAAGCATGATTCCTAAAGCGA
>JBBPBT010000152.1:10295646-10309075 GCA_037974875.1 Cicer bijugum | reverse complement strand
TATTGATTCAACTCATAAGTCACTATTTCCACATATTGAATTGATATACATAACATATATATAGATTTTATTTGTAAAGAAATTTGTGAAAAAAATATGAAATTGAGGGAGAAAATATTTCTAAACCTAATTTTCTTGTATCCTTTCACTATGGGTACTACTAAATAGAGGGAGAAAATTTTCTAAACCTAATTTTCAATATCCACTCAATATATTGGGCATATGTAAAAGTATTATTAGAGAGATGAAAATGTTTATGTTAGACGGATAAGGTGGTTTGATGGTTTAAGTGAAGAAACGTGAAAAACAAAAAATAAAGGATTACAAATTTAACTTTTCACCAACATTTCTATAACTAATTACAAATATTTTTAAATAAAAAAATTTAATAGTCGAATTACATCTTTAATTATAATAACGTGTCCAGAATCTTAGGTCAACAGTAGCATCTGAATGAGTAATGTAATCTTTAAAAGAGAGATAGTGAAAACGAGAACCCTGAATTTTAAATTTAAGAGATATATATAAATATATATATATATATATATATATATACATATATATAACAAAATGCATTTTAAATAATAAATATACATCTTAGTGTAAAGTTTATTTGGCTCTGAATATATGATCTTAATGGAACGAATATGCACTTTTATACACATTTAGTAATTAATGCTATAATGATATGGCTCTTTTTTAGTAAAGTCGTGATTAGTTTCTGAATTCTCAACACAGAAAGAAAAAATGGTTGTCAATAGTAAAATAATTGTATACAATGTTGTGTAGAGTCTCATATGTTCAAAATTAGAGAGTTCAAAATAAATAAAAAGATGAAGACACGAATGGACTTTCAAAAAAAGTGAGTGGGTGCACATACACATTGTTTGATCAATACTCAAGAAGCCCAATCATTGTTTGACAATTACACAACTATTCAAATAGCACCACAATCATGTGAAAATCCAATTCTTCACAAGTACTTACCCATAGTCATTCAAATTGCTATGTGAAATATAGGAAAATGAGGATAGTGTGCTATTATTGGAATAAAAATGTGAGGGATATGATTGTCCTAAAGAAATTATAACTTATAAATATTTTTGCATTAAGTAATTTTTATCTTTTTAATTGTAGGTTAATTTTAATATGAGAGCATATAAGGTTGGTTTAATGATTGAAGTGAGAGGGTTATGGAGTAGAATCATAAAGAAATTGCAAATTCGATCTTCACTTTTAATAAAATATTAACAATAATTGTTAGGAAAATAAATGTATAACTGAATCTAAAATTATTAAATGATTGTATTGTGTTTGATGTTAGCTATTAAGTGATGCACTTAAATATTGTTTATCAATATCGAACAATATGGTAAAAAAAAAAATTATTTAAATGTTATGTAAAAATAACTTGAAAGCATAATCAACCCCTTGGTTAAAGCGTTAGTTAAATGAGTATATATATATAAATTGAAATAGAGTAAAGGAATAATCCAATTAATTGAAAATCGAGCAAAGGATAGGGATGACAATTAGACCCAGACCCAGTGGGTACCCGCAAAAAAAACCCACAATGGGTAGGGTAAAAACCCGCATAATGGGTATGGGTACGGGGACGGGTAATTACCCGCAAAATTAAACGGGTATGGGTACGGGTACGGGTACTATAGTACCCACCCCGCACCCGCACCCGCATTTATCTAAATATATTATTTATTTATTTATTTATTATATTAATATTTAGTTTAATTAATTGTTTTCCTTTATGTTTTAATATCTATTAATATCATTGGACCATTACAATATTTATAATCAAATCAAAAGATAGATATTTGCAAACTTTTTAAGAATTTGATTATGATGAATAGTTAAATAATTGTGACTTTATAACTAAGAATTATATCTTATTAATTGTGTCTTTATAATTATACTTGCAACTTATAAATTGTTTTTACTGATTTCAAATAATATTGTTGTAAGACTTGCAACTTCTAAAATATTATTATGGATATTTGAATGTGTATTGTAACAAGTGTTCATTTGAAATGTTTTGAGTTAGAAAATATTTTGGTTTATAATATTTTATAATTTAATTTATGATATTTGGATAATTTTTAAATGGGTAAATACCACATATAGTCCCTTAACTTAATTTCAGTTAACGTTTTAGTCTTTTATCTTCTTTTTTTTTCCCTGATTTGGTCTTTTATTTTAATTTTAAGTGGCAATTTGATCTTTTATGTTTTAAAATGTCAACAATTTTATCCTTATTTTTTGCAAAATTTCAAAAAATTCATCAAAAATTTCAAATAAAACACATAAAATTAATTATCATCCTCAATATAATTCAATTTCATCAAATTTATAACTTAAATATTTAAATAAACTCATATTTTTATCTCTAACAAAATCAAATAAAAAATGGCACATATGAGTTTATTTGAAGATTTGAGTTATAAATTTGATAAAGTTTATTTTATATTAAAGAATATAACTAAATTTATGAGTTTTGTTTGAAAATTTTGATGAATGTTTGAATTTTTGTAAAAATAAAAGATAACATTGTTAACATTTTAAAACATAAAAAATTAAATTGTCACTTAAAATTAAAATAAAGGACTAAATCGGGAAAAAAAATAAAGGACTAAAACGTTAACTGAAATTAAGTTAAGGGACTATAGGTGGTATTTACACTTTTTAAATTTAATCATAAAATAATATTTATTTATCGATTTATTTTAGTTAAAGTGTGGGTAATGGATATGGGTACGGGCACTTAGGTACCCAGAGGGTAAGGGTACGGATATTAAAGTTGATACCCAAGAGGGTACGGACACGGGTATTTTTTTAAATTGCGGGTATGGGTACGGGTACTATAGTACCTTACCCATACCCTACCCATACTCTACCCATTGCCATCCCTAGCAAAGGAATAAATAATCATAAAAGTTATTTACATGGCTCACCCATCCACAACTTAGGGAGGCATTTATTTCAAATTATTTATTAAATTAAACTAAAAATAACTTTCTCCAAAACTAAGATGAAAATCTTGTTGTTTGATATTTAAAAAAATTATTTAGCGTGTACGTGACACCCTTAATCTTAAAATATAGCTAACATAGAAATATTTGTGATCTTATATGTTTATATGTAATCAAGAACAATACACAATTTAAAAATTAATATCTCAATAGTCTCATATCTTCTAAATCATAAAAATAATAATGAAAGCAATAGTAAAACTCATAAGAAGACGTCCACACACTAACCAAAGTCATCATATATATTATTTTAAATATATGCATAAGAAAATAAACCACATGAACTCAACATAAATAAATGTAAATGCCTCATCATTGCTATCTACAATCACCCAATGTCTACTTCTTGACATGCATGGTCGGATCTAGATAACATTAAAACGGGATGAAAAATATAGTTAATATTATTTATTTCAATAACTTATTTGACAATTTTACATAAATTTTAAAAAAAGTATATAATTGAAAGAGGACATAATTTTTTACCAAATTAATCTTATCAAATATTGATATATTTTTAATTTTGATAAATATAAAATTGAACATATTGAATTGAAAGTGATATATATATAGTATTAAATTAAGAGTATAACTGAAAAAAAATGTAATTCATATTACATCTAAAATCAAAAGTAATATTTATTTTAAAATAATATTTTTTTTATAGATGTGTGACTTATTATTAAACAGTATTTTTTTAAAGATTAAATATTAAATCATTGTGAAAATTTTATTTCGATTTTGTAAGACGTATTTAGATTTTTATTTAAAATTAACTAAACTATTACATAAGGGGTGAATGCATTGTAAGTCATATAAATGGTAAATGAGAAAAGATATATGACGAAGAAACGCAATATATATCAAAACTACAAAAGCAAATATTCGACATATTAATTTATGGCATGGTGTTAGTGAAATGCAACTTCTTTCACTAACTACATGATATATGCATGTGGATCCAATGTCATTAGCTATTAAGGAAAATTAGACTAAAAGCATATTTTACTATAATTTTTTAAAATGTGGCCTATGTTTATGTACAATATTTTTTGTTATATCAAAGTCTTATTTGATTATCTATTATATCTAAGCAAGTGGTGAACATGATACCATGAATACCTATTTTTGACAACTTGATTGTTGAACACTATAAATACATGTTATATGAAGACAACTAAACCTAATTCAACTGTTTATTCGTATTTTGGTGACAATTTTTCATGATAATATATTTTTTTCTCATGTGAATTGATTCACAAAAATTAAAATATAGATTATAGATTATATGGATTTTGAATTGATTCAAAACACCTTTAAATTGATTCACAACTCCACCATCTAAAAATGTTCCATTACCTAACTATTAAGATTTTAATGTCTCATTTTCGGTGTTTATTGTATTTATATAAATGAAAACAATAGGAAACTGTTTGATGAGTTATGTTCTTTAAGATACCAAATTTTTATTTATTTTTATTATTTAAAAAAAAAGTTGGGTGAAAGGACCAGTTATAGAAATATATTTTTAAAACAAGAGGTTCTTTCTCCATCCCTGCATTTCAAAAAAATATATATAATTACACATTATTCTGAAAACTTTTAAGTGTCTATTTTACTTGAAATTATGAATAATAATATAACACTTAAGCTAAGCAAAACAATATATCTTCATCAATGAGGTTTTCAGTTTCAGCTAAGGTATTTGGGTGGAGTTAAGCGAAATTTCACTTTCATGAACCACCTATATATGAGGCCAAAAACAAAAACTATAAAAGGGAAATGAGGGATATTTGCAAAGGACGATCAGGCAAAGGATTAATGATTTCATCATTCCATGAGGGGTTTACGACAAATTTCTTTTTGTTCTTTCATCTTCATGCTATTCCTTAATACTTAGGCAAGACACCATGGAGGGACGGAACAGATTCTATCTCCCCCAACTCCACACCTGATTAATGGAGAAAATTCGCATCCGTCCTTATTTTTTAGTGGACGTAAACTTTAGACTCATTTCTGCTCGTAAGAGAATTTGGGTTTCATCGTCCACACCTACACACACACATATATATATATATATATATATATATTTAAAAATCATATTTATTATAATTATTATTAGACAATAATAAATTAAAAAATATTTTATATAGAGATGAAATTATAATTTTTAATATTTAAAAAATATTAAGTATATTCAATATCTTTACGTATATAAAATTTAAAAATTACAATAATATTAATAGCGAGACAGATTCGAGTATAGGTGTTGGGTGGATATAATTATCAACACCCTAAACATGTCCTCGTCTCCGAAAATTAATTTCGAGAAAAACCTGCACCCTCAATTAAAGCGGGTTTTCTCTGCTTAAATTAAGACGGCTTTAGGTTAATACCCACAGGTGCGAGTTATGTTTTCATCCCTAATCAAACTCTTATTTAATCTTTTTAATTTCAATTTATATATGAGTATTCTCTTATTTTAGTTAGTGATTTAATTATCTTCATCATGCTTGGGATGTTTTGATCATCCCTACCTTGATTTACGATTTAGAGTTTGGTTGGAATATACTCTCTAAAGTTAGATTTGAATTGAATGGCCTAATGAATCTTATAATTAGGAACAAAGTTTGATTCATTTGTTGTCTTTGAAACATAAACTGAATGTGAGATCTTTTCGTTAGATAAATAAAGAATTGTTATTTAGGGAGAGAACTTAGGAATTCTTTCATTAAAGAATTAATGATAGAATGAAATATTGTTTACAATGAGATATATAAGAAAAATTATTCATATTTTAGTTGTTAAAGAGTTACATAAGAGTGTAATGTGATGAAATTCAATCCCCGCATCTTAATCTTATTGTTATTTTTATATTTACTTTAATCTTTATTTTATTTTTATGTGAATAAAATCATTCTCAAACCTTTAAATTTAATATTATAGTTATTATTGAATGACATAATATCCCTCAAATACTTTTATCACAAACATACTTCTAAATGAAATAATTTGTTTGGAAGTTTAATTTTAAATAGCATAACACTTATATTTACTTCGAATGGTTATATTAAAAGTGACTTTACATGTAGGGAGAATTTCTCCTAAGCAACTCTATTTGGGAAAAAGTAGCCGATGTTGGATCAATTAGCTGATTGACTTAAAGTGTTTGATAAAATTAACGATTGAACTAATTAATAGATATAAATTGACATTTATTTATTAATACTTATTTTTTATTAAAATAACGAATTAAAAAATGAGATAAATATGATGTATTATAAACTATAGTTCAAACACTACTTGAATTAGTATATCAATGAACATTATAAGATCATAAGAGAAATCGTAAACAAACTACTTTACTTTGATTTTACGAACTTATATACTAAATCTATTCAGTACAAACTAAAGTTTTCACCTAAGAAACATAATATTTAGTGGACTTCTTTTCTCCTTTTATATTTTCTCAAAAGTCTCTAATTTTTATAAAAATTGATCAATCTAAAAGTGTATTTTTTACAATTAATCTGATACCGATGTTTATTTAAGAACATAGAGAACAGTGGAAGAAATCACTTAATGTTTATTTTGAAACAAATTTTTTACCATATACCCTCCAAATTATCCCCCTATCACCACATTTTACGTGAAAATAGTTTGTCTATCCTTTTTTAAAACAAAAATTAAAATTATACCCCTAAAATTCATTTGGTGTTTCAAAAAATTTAGAATTTTTTTTTAAAATATAAATGCTTTAAAAGATTCGAATTTTGTATACTAAATTTTGTTTACAATTTTCAAACATATTTGTGTTTTAGAACAAATTTAAAAGAATTTCAAAATAGTAATCTGTATCGAAAAACCTAAAAGTTTAAGTTTTTTTTTTTATAAAGTTTAAATTGGAGTTTATTTAAAAAGGGACAGATGTATAATTGGAGGAATGTACCATGCACCCTCCCTTTCTTACCTCCCACCCCCCCAACCATAATGAAAAGATCGTATTACCCCTAGTGAAATATATAAAAACTCCAAAAAAATTTATTTTACCTTTTTTACCAATATCTTCGAAAGTCTGAAAAATTCGATTCTCCCACCCAACAAGCCTTCGAATATTTTGAAACATCCGGACACAAAAAGTAAGAAAATTTCGAAAGTTTACTTAAAGTTGAAAGTTTTGAAATGCCAGAATTTCGAAGATTTCGTTGAATTCAAAAGTTTCGAAGGTCAAGGTTTTAAAGAATTAGCAAAGTTTCGAACCTTTTGTTGAACATGAAAGTTTCGAAATGTATATCATTCGAACCTTTTGAAACTTTCGAAACACAACATTCAAACATTCTGAAAGTTTCGAAACACAAAACTTTCGAACCTTTGAAAGTTTCAAAACGTGAAAGCTTCGAACATTTGGAAATTTCCGAAAAATTAAAGCTTCGAACATTTGGCATTTTTCGAAGTTTCGAAGGTTTCTGACCAAATGAAACTTCCGAATTTCATTTATTTATTTTTTAAAAATATTTTTGTATTTACTTTTTAATATTGATATTCATATATTGCAGTGCCTAGAATGAGAGGTGCGTTTGGTCAAATCATTCGCAATTTGGTAGGTGACAGAGGTGATGGTGCTGAAAGAATTCCACCAACAGCATCAAACCGACGACGCAATGAAGCAAATCGTCCAATTAGGCAGCGTCGTCGAAGACAAGAGGTCCAAGGTGATGATATTGAGCCTACTGAACATGCACATATGGATGAGGATGTCCCTCAGTCTCCATAGATGGAGCATGCCGCTGATGATATTCATGATGCTTCTGCACATGTTGCTGATGATATTCATGAGCCTACTGAGCATGCACATGTTGCAGATGATATTGATGAGCCTACTGAGCATGCACATGTTGCTGATGATGATGATTGTAATGATGCTGCTGATATTGATGATCAGGATCATACCGGATTTCCCGGAGGACCGACTGTGACACGTGTGTTAACACAATATGAGCATCACGTGGCTCGGAGACTATGGGAAGGAGAGGTATATGTTATTTTATTTAAGTTTATTTTATTTAAGTGATTAATTGAAGTGTTTAATTATAATTATATAATGTCTAATTACATTTATGTTTAAGTTTATTTAAATAATTGTATATTTATATACGTGTTTATATTAATTATTGAATTTAAGTTTATTTTATTTAAGTGATTAATTGAAGTGTTTAATTATAATTATATAATGTCTAATTACATTTATGTTTAAGTTTATTTAATTAATTGAATATTTATATACGTGTTTATATTAATTATTGAATTTAAGTTTATTTTATTTAAGTGTTTATATAACTGTTTATTTTTATTTAAATGCTTATATTAAATGTTTATTTATTTAATTAATTACTCGCAGGATCGTGGATCATTGAAAGTCATTACTCACGGATTGAAGCTGAAGAAGTTTTCTGAAGTTCCTGTACCAGATCCTGTGCAGCATTGGATTCGTGAATCTGGGCTGATGCATTTATCTTCAGGCTACCTCACTATGGCTGATGCTGGTCTGATATCCGCGTTTGTTGAAAGATGGCACAGAGAGACCAGCTCATTTCATATGCCATTTGGAGAGATGACTATCACTTTAGATGACGTCGCGACTCTCCTTCACATCTCACCACATGGTAAATTTTTTGATACACCTGTGAACATGAATACTAATAATGCTGCAAGAGCTGCACATGAGTATTTAGGTGCAACATGGGAGGAAGCATGTGCTGAGATTAATTATAATAAATGTGCCCAATATAGATTGCAATGGTTGCGTGATTTATATAGCCGTCTCATTGAAACTAACCAGTTTGAGTGTGCGGCTAGAACGTATCTGTTGCATTTAGTTGGCTGCACTATTTTCGCTGATAAAACACATACGCGTGTTGAGGCGAAATACATTACTTTTTTTTATTGATTTACATCGTGATGATCAAATAATATCGGCACACACTAGCTCAAAATGTTGCAAGTGATGATCATACTCCTCTACACAATTTGAATATACAATTTTTTTCCATAAATCCATTACTTCTTCTTGTCTATCCTTTCTCACATATTGTTTGCATTTTGCCCCAACATTTTTTTCAATATGAAAACGACATAGCAAATATATTGAAGTAGGAAACACAACACTAATCGCATTCATCATGGCAAGATCTCTATCAGTCACAATAACTTTAGAAATCAAAGATTCAGATTTGAACAACTTTCGTACCTTTTCAAATGCCTAGATGAAGTTCTCTTGTCGCTCTTGTTCCAAATAAGCAAACCCAACTGAAAATGTCAAACTAGTAGAAGTGACACCGACAATTTCAAGTAATGGTAACTGATATCTATTTGTTTTGTATGTGCTATCACATATCAAAACAAAATGAAACATGTTTAACAACTTTATACAATCAGTATGCGTCCAAAATATATCTCTCAAAACATCAGAATTCTCCCGTCTTCTTGTCCAATACACATAATTTTCTTCTTGTATCAACTTCAACAAATGTTGCATTTCTGTATACGAACCTCTCAATGATGACCGATAAGTATTCCTTGCTTTATATATTTGACTTGGAATTGTGAGATTGTCTTTATTTCTCTCTTTCAAAGCATTTAGAATGAATCTAGGTGCAAGCTTATACTTTGTCATCTCATTCACAAATTTCCTCTCTTCTTCATTTAAACGCCCCAAATAAGAATGATCAGTTACATTATCAAGTAGATCATGATTGTGTGTTCCACAACGAACACTAATCTTCCATCCTTCACCGACACGTATACATCTGAGAGTAAACGGACAGTTTTCTTTATGAGAACAAGTTACTGTTGATTCTGATTTTGATTTATATCTTCCACCTCTTTCGCATCCCAAAATCAATTTGTCTTTTCTTCCCCTCTTTCCGGTTGCTTTATCTGATCGAATGGTAACAATTAAAATTCCATTTTGCAGTCCAATGGTTTTTGCCCATTCAAATATAGCTTCTCGAGATGGAAATACCTACAAAATATGTTTCAAATAAAACATCAAATATATCGTTATATTAAAAACATTTATCAGTGATGGATTATAAATAATATTAATACCTGATCGGTAATGAATTTTTCTGTAGAATCTATTATCTTTCTTGACATAGGAAGCTCAACTGTACTCATCCCTAATTTAAAAAACAGTAACAAATTAAAATAAAAAAAAATTCGAAACTTTCGAAATTCATGGTAACCTTCGAAAGTTATGTAACTTCGAAACTTTGACATTGATCGAAACTTTCGAAATTGTAAGAAAATTACGTTTCGGAACTTTCGTCTTCGTCCAAAGTTCCGAATACTTTCTGGTTCGGAAATTTCATCATTATCTAAAGTTTCGAAAATTTGAAGGTTTTACACTTCGAAAGTTTGGTTTAATACAAAAGTTTCAAAACTTTTAAAAAAAATCACCTTCTATTGTTTCGAAAGTTTGAAACTTTCGAATGGTAAAATTTTTTTTTACTAACTTTCGAATGTGGGGGTGACAAAAGAGTGTGGTAAATTTTTTTTCATAATTTATATAAGATAAAAAGGACAGAATGGTCAATAAAAAAATTGGGGGGTGGGAGATAAGAAAGGGGGAGTGGGAGGTAAGAAAGGGGGGGTGCATGGTACATTCCTCGTATAATTGGGTTGTTATGGGGTATAAAATAATCCCCAAGCCATATTAAACAAATTTGAAAGCCCAATCTGTTTTATATTTATTGTTGACAAAAAGTCCAATCCGTTTAATTAAACACATAAATATTTGATTCTGAAATAAGCATAAACTTTTTATTCTGATTATTTAAAGTACTTTTTACACCGTATCACCAAACAAAACCTCAAAGAAGGTTCTAGCATTCTGGTGTGGCTTGAGCAGAGAAGAACACACAGAGAAAGATGATTATCCCCGTTCGCTGTTTCACCTGTGGAAAGGTTTCTACTCTTTTCAATACTCCATTCTATGATCTTTTTGTTGCATCTCTTAAATTCAAGTTATAAAGTTTTCACCTTTTTAACGATTTTTAAAATTTAGGGTTATGATTAAGTTATGCTTAATTCGTTTCGTTTTGTTCTAATTAGGTCATTGGAAACAAGTGGGATTCATATCTTGACTTTCTGCAAGCAGATTACACTGAAGGGTTAGTACCCTAATTCCTCTCTTTTGCTATTTGTGTGCGTAGGGTTTTTTGTTCCTTATTTTGATTATTCAAAATTGTTTTTTCTCCTTGTTTGTTTGTTATCTATATGAATATGTTTCTGCAGTGACAGAAAAATTGATTTTATTTTTTTTTATTTTTACTTGTTTAAGAAAATACTACCGAATAGCTTTTTCTGTATAAGAAAATAATTATGCTACTTGGGTACTGTTTGAGAGAGTGTGTTGTTTTGCAAAGTCATTGTTTCTCAAACTGGCGTTATGTTAGTTTATATTTGGAGTGGCAAGATTAGTCTTTGCTACTTCAAGGTTGTTTGTTGGCATGAACACATAATCAGTTGATGTTTTCCTTAATATTGTATAATAGATGTCCGGATGAGCACGGTAACTTGTAATTTCTAGATTTTTCAACTGATTGAAAGGCTGAGGGTAAACAAATATGTTGTATGATTGATCTGTTCATAAGTTATGGGCTTGTCATAGCTTTGCATTATTTGAAATTGTAACTCAATGGTCTTAGTCATAATTTTAAATTTTGGGTACTCTATGTATTACTTGAGGACAATGTTGTCAAATAGCTGCTACAACATAGCGGAATTTGAACAATTTACTATTTTTCCGCAATACTTTGGTACAAAGTGTTGATCTAATGTCTACTTTTGCAATCCATGATTGACAACATTGCTTGTGCGGTGGAGTTCACACTTGTTACCTTTTCAATCTTTTTTTCAGTTTGATATGGATTTACATGTATTCAACTTTTCTGATTTTGCTGCAAATAAACTTGTTAGAACATGTAAATGAGCTGATAGCTCTGGGTCCTTCTTCTTTTCCTATCTCTACAAGTCTTCCTGTAAAAAAAGAACTGCGAAAAAAACTTTTTGGGCAGTATGAATCTTAAGTTTGGATGCAGTCCCTTATTTTTGCAGCATTTTTAAGACTAAACAATGGTCATAAATTAAGAATCTATTTGCATTGTGCACACCTTTTCTGTAAACAATTGTTCTGCCTGACTGCATCCCTTGGGGGATATTAGGGATCATTGTGTATAATGTATATACCAAGTTTTTTGACTTATTTCAATGTCTCTGTTTTGGAAATACTGGTTTAAATATTGTAGTATTTATTATCTGACATAATGGTTGATGGATTGTAGAGACGCACTCGATGCTTTGGGGCTGGTTCGATACTGTTGCAGACGCATGCTTATGACCCATGTTGACCTTATTGAGAAGCTACTGAATTACAATAGTAATTTCTAATCCCTATATTATTCTCTGTGTGTGCGTGACAGTTTTGTAATATTATTGGGTTTGTATTGATTGTACATTTGATTGTAGGTTTGGAAAAGGTTGATGCCAGTTAAGGTTTCTTAAGGAACTACAGATGACCAAGATGAGTCAGTTGCGCCGCAAGTCCTGTGGCCTTATGTCAATGTTTTGCTTTTGTTTTAGTCCTTTTCCTAAAGCCGATTTAGTTTGTGGTTATTGATACTGAGAGACTATTGTAAGGTGTAGCTTGTTGTTAATTACTTTTTTAATTTTAGAATGTGTTATCTATCATTGATATGAACCAAAGTGTAGAAGACTAACAGGTTTTTATAAAAATGTGGTTATTAGGAATGTAAGAATTGATAAATTTTATTTATATGATAGTTGTCTGGTTTTTTTATTTAGTAGCAAATCCAACAAGTCTAATTGTGGGTATGGATCGAGATGAAATTATGAAGTTTTTGCAATCGTCAAGTACAATAGAAATTGTTGAGAGGCATGAATATATAAGTAATATTTTTCCTTAAAATTTGAAGATTTATAACTAGTACGGTTGTTTAAATGGACTTGATGCTAGAAAAAGTAAAGTTGTTAGAAATTATAATAGTGAAATAGTTCAACAAACATTTCTTTGTCATTGGGAAGATATATGAGATGAAAAATCAACAAAACTGTTAGTAGAAAATGAGAACATAAACCAATTAGTAGGTGTAGAATACAAGTACATGTTGAATTTGAAATTATAATTTACACAAAATGAAAATTTTATCTGTTTAAAATTGGATTGGAATGGCAACATGTTTTCTGAAGATAAAATTCTTTTTAAGTTTGCCAAAAAAAATATACAAGTCAAAGTTGAATTTTAGATGTTTTGGATGTTATATTCAAACTTATCTTTTCTCCTATTTAATTTAAATGTATTAAAT
>JBBPBT010000152.1:10275746-10287624 GCA_037974875.1 Cicer bijugum | reverse complement strand
AAAAAAAAAAAAGATAAAAACAAAGCATAATTAAATCTTTATATTTGTTTCTCATTGAGTGATGCATCTTTTTTCTTAAATGCATTTTTCGTTAAATGCATTTACTAGATTTACTATTTTGGTTTCGATATTTCTAAATCTAAAAATATAATTTGCAAATTTTTTAAAAAATCTACTACTAAATTTAGGGTTTACTTTTATGGATGCCTCGTGTTGAATAAAGAGTTGGCGATACATATAAAGTTAAATATATTTGAAGTCCCATAAATATTTTGACAAAAAGTTGGTCTCTATAAGCTTCCCTTTAAGCATTTTTCCTAAAGAAGTTAGCTGTCAAATATATTTTAAGAACCCTTTAGTTTTTTTTTTTTTTTTTAAAGTAGCTCCTATAAGTTTTTAGTCCATTTAAGCGTTTTTCTTTAGAAACTAGCTGTCGAATGAGAATTAATATCCCTTGAGTCTCATGACATGGGCCAAGCCCATAAGCTTTTTCCAGAAAAACTTATTTCTCATTCTCAACTCTTTTAAAAATTCTTAAATTTTATTTGGATCCACTAATTCAGATATGTATTTTATGAGTTCAAGTCTCCTCCATTTTCTAGCCTTTATTTCTTGTCAAGTTTTTTTTTAGATGAACGACATGTGGCAACTAAAATTTTAATTGTTGAGATTTTATCAAATACTAAAAATTAGTTTTAATTGATTAAAATAAAAACATGAAAACACAGTAGAAAAACAAAACCATTTTCCTTCCTCCCTTTGTTGTCCATCCCATCACACTTCTTCCCTTCGCCGCCCCTCCCATCGTACATTCATGTTAGGGATGATTCCAATTAGTTATCAAGCTGGAAGTTAGGCTGAAAGTTAGAGCATTAGTTACTGAATTTCTGTTATTAGTAAATAGTTGAGTTTCTGTTATTAGTAAATAGTTACAATTAGGGGTTTGTTGAGAATTATATAAGAGGTTATTTAGAATGTAAGTAACCCTGATTCATGATCATTAGCTTATTCTTTCATTGTACTTCCTTCTATCAATCAATATTAGTCACTCGAATTCCTTTCATTCAATTAGGAATTCCTGGATTTATTCATCTTAATCTTCAGAACTATTTCCCTAGATTCTTAATTCTTCTTCTTCCCTTTTCCCACTCAAACAACCCTAACAATTGGTATCTAGAGCTAAATTTTTTTCGGGGCGATGGCGGATGCAACACTTTCTCAGCTTGCTACTCGTGATTTAGAGGAAAGATTGGAGAATAAAATTTCAGAAAAACTTGAGGCACGATTGGCGGAGTTAGCTGGATCTTTGCAGAAAACCTTGGGTGATTCGATGAAGCTAACAATGGAGGAGCTACTGCAGAAGAATATTGGTGAAGAAACTCCATTTTTGAATAACAAGAATTTTCAGCAAGGTAGAAATCAGCAACCTCAATAGTTTACAGGTGATCGTTCTTTTTCTGCTTCTTATACAGGACAAACTAGGCTATCAAAAATAGAATTTCCAAGATTTAATGGTGATTCTGTTAATGAATGGATTTATCAGTGTGAGACTTTCTTCTTAATCGACAATACTCCTGAAGAGGTTAAGGTCAGGTTAGCAATTATGCATTTTGAGGGGAAAGCGTTGAAATGACATCATGTCTTTACAAAGACATTACGAGCTAACATTATGCCTAATTGGGGAGAGTATGTCCAAATCGTATTAGATAGATTTGGAGAAGTGTGCAGTGATCCTATGGCCGAGTTGATGCGGTTAAGGCAAAAAGGATCCATAACTGATTACCATGAAGAGTTTGATGCAATCATCACTCGATTACAATTACTTGAGGATTATACCTTGAGTTGTTTTTTAGGAGGACTGTAAACTGATGTGCAGATGATGGTCAGAATGTTCCAACCACAATCAATTAGAAAAGCCTTTACTTTGGTTAAGCTGTATGAGTCAGCTTCAGTGCAAGGATCACAATTTGGACCACCCAAACTTAGACCTCAACCTCTTAGCAGATCATTGATGGGACCTAAGCCTCAAGTAACACCACTAAATGATGCATTCAAACCTAAGCCAAAATTTAGCAAGAACTTGACTCCGGCATTTATGAATGAAAGAAGGGCCAAAGGTTTATGCTATTTCTGTGATGAGCCATTCTCTGCAGAACATAGCTTGACTCACAAGAAATTACAGTTACACCTCATGGAATTTGTTGACGAGTATGAAGGGGATGAGAACCAAGAAGTCAGTCAAGTAAAGACTGTAACTAATCAGTTTGAAGAAGCTCATATATCTGTTAGTGCATTGACTGGTGTATCCAATTTCAGAACTATGAGAGTAACTGGTAAATACAACAAGAAACCCATTCACATCCTTATTGATAGTGGAAGCACTCATAACTTCCTAGATGTGCGGATGGCTGCAAGCATTGGTTGCAAAATTGAATCACTTAAGCCATTAACTGTAATTGTGGCAGATGGCAATAAGGTGTAGATTTCTTCATGTGTAAGGAATTTCAAGTGCACACTGCAGCATACTACCTTCACTTCTGATGTGATGTTACTGCCATTAGGATGTTGTGATGTAGTATTGGGCATTGAATGGCTAGTGACATTGGGAGATATCACTTGGAATTTCGACAAGCTGACCATGGAGTTTTCAGTGCAAGGGAGGAGGCATGTACTTAGGGGTTCTGCTCAAACGGGATTAAAGTCCATTAAGTCTCAGCAGTTGGACAAAACTTTGGATCGAGGTGTTCATCTGTCTATGATTCATGTAGGTCACAATAAAGGCCATTTACTGCAGTCATTGACTACTCATGTTGACACAACCGCAGTACCAAGAGAAATTGAGACTATCTTGGAATCCTACAAAGACCTATTTCTGGAACCTACTCAGCTACCCCCAACAAGAGAAGATCATGATCATAAAATTCCCTTGATCAATTATGTTGATCCAGTAAATAAGAGGCCCTACAGGTATGCAAAACAACAAAAAGACATCATTGATAACATTGTGCAAGATATGCTAGAGTCGGGCATCATTCAAAATAGCACAAGCCCTTATGCTAGTCCTGTAGTATTGGTAGGAGAGAAAGATGGCACTTGGAGATTGTGTGTCGATTATAGAGATTTGAATAAGGCAACTATCAAGGATCGATTTTCTATTCCTTTGGTTGAGGATTTGATGGATGAGTTGCATGGCTCTATCATTTTTTCAAAAATTGATCTAAGAGCTGATTATCACCAAGTACGAATGGATCCAATAGATATCCATAAGACTGCCTTCAGAACTCACAGTGGACATTTTGAATACTTGGTAATGCCCTTTGGATTGACAAATGCACCTGCAACTTTTCAAAGCTTGATAAGTTCAGTATTCAAAGAATTCCTGAGGAACTTTATACTGGTATTTTTTTATGATATATTGGTCTATAGTGGATCATTAGAGGAGTACATTGTTCATTTGGACAAGGTGTTGGCAATCATGAGGAAGAATGACTTATATGCCAAGCAGTCCAAATGTTTCTTTGGGGTACCTAAGGTTGAATACTTAGGTCACTTCATTTCAGCTGAAGGGGTTTCAACGAATCTTGCTAAGGTTACTGCAGTGTAGAAGTGGCCATTACCAACAAACCTTAAGCAATTAAGGGGTTTCTTGGGGTTAGTAGGCTACTATAGAATATTTGTTAAAGGATATGGCACAGTGGCTCGACCTCTCACTGATATGTTAAAGAAGGACAAGTTTGTGTGGACAGAGGCAGCAAAAACTGCTTTTCAGCAACTGAAGGAATTACTCATCAGTGCACCAGTCTTAGCTTTGCCAGATTTCACTCAAACTTTTGTTATTGAAGTTGATGCCTCAGGGTATGGTACAGGGGCAGTATTGATGCATAATCAACACCCTATAGCCTTTATTAGTCGAATGCTCAATCAGCAGCAACAAGCCTACTCTACTTATGAAAAAGAACTATTGGCAGTAGTGTTTGCAGTCCAAAAATGGAGACATTACTTGCTCAATAAGCATTTCACTATTCGAGTTGACCACATGAGCCTTAAGTACATGTTGGACCAAAGACTCACGACTGGATTTCAACAAAAATGGTTGGTTAAGCTCATGGAGTTTGATTTCCAGATTGAGCATAAGCAAGGCAAGTACAATGTGGCTGCAGATGCTCTTTCCAGGGTAGAGGGCATAACTTGCCAAGCATTGGGTCTCCACACACTACAATCTGATTTGTATGCTAGAATTCAACACACTTGGGCTAATGATATCAATTTGCAGCCTATTATCCAAAGCATGCAGCTTAACAAATGCATTCACAAGCATTACACTTGGACCAAGGTTGAGCTCAAGAGGAAGGGCAGATTGGTAGTGGGCAGGGATTTGCAGCTCAGGCAAGACCTACTTAAGTGGTTCCATGAAGTTGAACCTAGTGGTCATTCAGGTCAAAATGCTACTTTACAGAGAATCAAGCCTGTTGTGTATTGGAAAAGGGCTTAATAAGGATGTGAAGGCATTTGTTCAACAATGTGTTATTTGTCAACAATGTAAGTATGAGATAGTGGCTTCCCCATGCCTGCTGCAGCCTCTACCTATACCTGGTCATGTATGGCAATATATCACTATGGATTTTATCGAAGGTCTACCTAAATCCAATGGGAAACAGGTCATTTTTGTGGTAGTCGATAGACTCAGTAAGACTGCACACTTCAATTCCCTTGCTCATCCATACACTACTGCAACCGTGGCTCAATCCTTCTTAGATTACATATTCAAATTGCATGGCTTCCCTGAATCTATCACCAGTGATAGGGACTCAGTTTTTATAAGTAACTTTTGGCAAGAATTCATGGCTTTTCAAAGGGTGCAGCTACAATTATCAACAGCATACCATCCACAAACTGATGGTCAGACAGAGGTGGTCAACAGATGCCTGGAAACATACTTAAGATGCATGTGCAATGATGCACCTCAGCAATGGCACAAGTGGTTACCATTGGCTGAATGGTGGTATAACACTACTTATCACTCTTCAATTCAGGCCACTCCTTATGAGATAGTCTATGGTCAGCCTGCCCCAAATTATTTACCTTATTTGCCTAGAGAATCCAAGTTGCAATTGGTGGATAGAACGCTAGCATAAAGGGAGGAAATGCTCAAGGTTCTTAAGTTCCATTTGCGTAGAGCTCAAGAGAGAATGAAACAATTGGCTGACAAACACATGACTGATAGGCAATTCACTGTTGGTGATTTGGTTTATGTGAAACTACAGTCTTACAGACAGATATCAGTGGCAACTAGAGCAAATGAGAAGTTGGCACCAAAATTTTTTGGCCCATTTCCTATTATTCGAAAAATTGGGGTTGTAGCTTATCAATTGGGTTTACCAAACCATTCTCAAATCCATGATGTGTTCCATGTCTCGCAATTGAATAAGCATATTGGTAATTCAATTGCTTCAGCTGTTGTTCCAGATTCAGTGCAGCCAGTAACTGCTCCAAAGGAACCTGAACTGATCTTAGATAGAGCTACAATCAAGCGTAATGGTCAAGCAGTCACCAAAGTCCTAGTTAAATGGAAACATCAACTTGTTGAAGATGCTTCATGGGAGTTTTATTATGATCTACGCAAAAGGTTTCCCAATTTTCATTCTTGAGGTCAAGAATGCTTTGAAGGAGGAGGCAATGTTAGGGATGACTCCAATTAGTTATCAAGCTGGAAGTTAGGCTGGAAGTTAGAGCATCAGTTACTGAATTTCTGTTATTAGTAAATAGTTGAGTTTCTGTTATTAGTAAGTAGTTACAATTAGGGGTTTGTTGAGAATTATATAAGAGGTTATTTAGAATGTAAGTAACCCTGATTCATGATCATTAGCTTATTCTTTCATTGTACTTCCTTCTATCAATCAATATTAGTCACTCATATTCCTTTCATTCGATTAGGAACTCCTGGATTTATTCATCTTAATCTTCAGAACTATTTCCCTAGATTCTTAATTCTTCTTCTTCCCTTTCCCCACTCAAACAACCCTAACATTTCACCTTTCATCCTCGTGTTGGTCGCCTCTCTGTCTCTTTGTCGTGACGGCGTCACTCCACTACAACACCATCGCACCACTACTCCACTGCAATATTGTCGTATCGCTGCAACACTCCGCACGCTACATCACCGCCACACCGTTGTAGTATCGCCGCTCTACTACAATATTACTACAGGTCTTTGTTCAAATAATTTCTTCTTTTTTGATCTTATAAATTCTTGTTAATTTTGTCAAATCTTTTACAACCTTTTTATCATGTCTTTTTTATTTTGTCAAATCTTTTACAAGTTCTTGCTAATGCTGTTTCAAAGACAATATTGTCGTTGCCATCAAAATATAAAGGAATTTTGATTCAATCAACTTGGTTTTGTACAGGAATTGATAACTTTGGTTATGTACTACAATTTCGTCGCCTCTCTATCTCTTCATCGTGCCGGTGTCGCTTCACCGCAGCACTGCCATACTATTGCAACACCACCGCTCGAATGCAACATTACAATAGGTGTTTGTTCAAATAATTTATTTTCTTTTGATCTTCCAAGTCCTTGTTGTTGATTTTATCGTGTCTTTTTTATTTCTATAATTCTTCCCATGTGGTTCTCATTACAGCAACATGTTTAAAGAATACTATTAACATGATAACTCCATTTCATTCTCAAATAACATGAATCCATCATCAAATCCACTAGTTGACTATGTAGATAAATGGGTGAACAATATCCATGACAAAATTGTTCCAGAAAGTAATGACAATAGTCAACCACACATATAAATGAAGTTTGTATCTGAGGCAACGACTTACAAATTTATAATGAATACAGTAAAAGAATTGGAGTTGGTATTCGTTGAGAATATGCAAATAAAAGCAAAAAAATACGGGATTTTGACTTCAAGAAGATTCACATGCTTCAAATAGAGTATTCGAGGTGTTGACAAACGAGGTCACCCAGTAAGGGAGCATAGAGCATAAACTATAATATGATTTAAAGCACGTATGGTTATTTCACTTGATCGGAAGATTGAGAAATATAAAGTTGTTGACTTTGTAGCTCAACATAACCATCCTCTTCAGCCTCCAGAGTATGTTCATATGATTCGTTCTCATCGACACAAATCTGAGGCACAAGCATCACAAATCTTATTGGCAAATGAGTCTAGATTGAGGCCAAAAGATTTTCATGAATATATGTCCAAGCAAGCAGGTGGAATAGAAACGATTGGTTTTACAAGCCAAGACCTTAAGAATTATCTTCGAACCAAAAGGAAGCAATCACTAAAGTATGGTGACGTGGGTGCACTATTAATGTATTTCAAACAATTTTTGTCCAAAGCTTATGAATAGTCCAATAAAATAACTGATGATATGTTGGCAAAAATTTATGTGAATGAGGAATCAAGTAGAATGATTTATGTATCCATATCAAATATAATGATTCATGTATCCATATTAAGTTGGTCAGGTATTTCATGTACTTGCCATTTCTTAATATAGAAAGATTAATTCTCTAGAAGCTCTAAATCTTTATTCAAATGGAGGTTCTATGCAGCCATATACCATTGAGTGCAGATTTTAAATGCAGAGGATCTTCACTATAAAAAAACTATGTGATTTATATGTATAGAACAAATATGATTGATTTGGCAATTGAAACACTAATTGCAAATGATCGTGTTTGAGAATATAGATTATTTAGTGAAAGTATCATGTTAGTCGTTGATCTCAAATTGATGACTAAGTTCGAGTAATGAGTACATGTTAGTCAAAGATGTAATTTTCCTCCACCATTGAGCTTTGGATATTAATCCACCAATTTGACTTCACCAGGCATTCTTCAATCCATTCTAAGGACAAGGCAACCTCTAAAATCCTTCTAAAATTCCCAACTTGTTGTTTCATGCTTCCCAATTCTCTTATTAGTGACAAAACATTGTCATTAAGAATCAATTTCAAAAGTATCATCATTTCAAACAAAGCACATAAAGGAATATTAATTTCAAATTTCAATTACAATTGTTAACATAAATTGTGCAATACAATTGTCTGCATAAATTGTGCAATCAAAATTCAAGTTTCTGTACTAGTTTTATCCTTCTGTGAAGCCTATTTTCTCATATTTTGGAGACAAAATAAGCAAGATCAGCTTTTGTGAGCCAAAAGGGCAAGGTGTCAGTGGTGTTTGGATTAATTCTAATTCCCTACTATCCCTTTGGAAATTTTGGATGACCTGTTTTCCAAGTTGTTAATATATTTTTCATCACATATGCAGTGCCAACCTCAGCCGTTTGAGCTTTCCAAGTTGTTATGATATTGTTCCTGCCACACAGATAAAAAACAATTAAGATATTCAGAACTACCATTAAAGTAATTTCTCACTTCATTTCACAAACTTAACCATATCTTTTAAACCAAAATGATTTCTTGTGAATGAAACTGTGACAGTTCACAAATTTTCAATTTGGTTTGTTAACTACCGATCACAATTTGATTAGATTTTTTTGGTGCGGTTCAGTATTTAATTTATTTCAAAAAGATTGAATCAAAATGCCATCAAATTGGTTGAAACAAAGAACCTGTAAAAAGAAAAACAATTGAATCAAAATTGCTACAGATGTTTGAATCAAAAACTATAAGGTGTGCAACATTACTACAGGTGTTTGAATCAAAATTGCTTGAATATACCTTTTCAATTTTTCCATATCGTGCGGTGACAAAATAGACTTGGCTTTGAAAATGTTACCACTAGAAGCAAGAAGGTAGGTTATGGCAGCGAAGGCGAGACAACGAGAACAAAGACCTGTAGTAATGTCGCAGTGGAGCGATGGTGTTGCAACGATGCGACATTGATGTAGCATGCAGAGTGTTGCAACGATACAACAATATTGCAATGGAGCAGCGATGTGGTGGTGCTGCAGTAGAGCGACCTCATCATGACAAAGAGACATAGCAAGCAACACGAGGACGAAATATTAATGTGCGATGGGAAGGGCTCCGAAGGGAGGAAGGAAAAGGGTTTTGTTTTTCTATTGTGTTTTTATGATGAGAAATGTTATTTAAACACATCTTCAAACACAAATACAAACACATATACCGTATACGTATACAAACTTAAAAATGTATACATACTAAGAGATATTTTAGTCATTTTAATGATTTTCATTCTATTCCTCAGAAACCCTGTCTCTCTCTTTCTCTCTTCTCCACCAAGCGCCTAAAAGCTCCTCCATCTTCTTATCTTGTTCTCCATATTCTTTTCTTCGTTTCAATATCTTCGTCGTTGTCGCTCGCGAGAGGTTGCATCTGATTTTTCTGTCGTTCACTCGCTTATTGCTTTCGATTCTGTCGATCTTCTCGCTTGCTGCATATGTGCACTCGTTGTCACTTGTTGGGTATTTTGATTGTAAGTTTACTTCTCCATATCATTAGGGTTTTTAGTTATTGATTTAGGGTTTCTATTTTGCTTCTCCATTTAGGATTTTTGATTTTTAGGGCTTCTATTTTTGGCTTCTTCGTTTCTATTTTTAGTTATTGATTTAGGGTTTTTATTTTTGCTTCTTCATTTCGGATTTTTTTATTTTTAGGGATTATATTCTTGATTTCTCTATTTCTATTTTTGCCTTTTTCGTTTCAAACATATTATTATTATACCTTCGAGGTAAATCGCTAGTTTTTGAATGTTGGAAGCAACCAAGTTATGAAGTTTTTGACTTGCCCAAACAGGACTATGTACGCCGAAACAGTAACCAAACATAATGTTAATATAAATGTTGACTTAATATTGAAGTATATTTTTGTCTATTATTTCAATTTAGAAAAATTTAGTATCATAAATGAGTTATTTTATTAAAATATTAATATTTTGGTATTTAATTTTATACAGTTTTGATGCTTTAAGACATGGCACCGGCAAATGAAAAAAAATGTAAGGAATTTATAGATTAGTTGTATTTATATTATTGCAATTTATTTATCAATATTTACCATATATTCATACTTTTCAGATATGTGTGAGACATGCATGTTTACCAAATTTGTTGCATAAATCAACCTTCATTTGACAAATGCAAATTAAACTCAAATTATGACAACTCCATTCAAATGGGTTTTAGATATGTCAAAAAAAATTATAAATTTCTAGTGCTTTATTGTCGGAGTCGACTAGTAGGTGGGATGGACGTAGTGGGGGATTTAGGATTAGAGGTAGGATAGTTAATTTTACTCCAAGTGACGTATGTTTAGCTATAGGACTACTAATAGTAGGTGAGTCTTTGAAAGAATATGAAAATGAGGAATGTGATACATTGTTGTTGTTTAGAGGAAAATAAGTAACTTGTGAAATGATTGGTGTGTTGTTTCACATGTATCGTATGAACAGAGTCCATTTTTGTAGACTTTATATATTTCTCGCCTTTGGCGAGTTCTATTTTCCCCAATCAGGAAATCAAGTAAATACTCGTTATATTAAAATACTTGATAATTTAGAGTCTCTGTATAGCTACAATTGGGGTGTTGGGGTGTATAATATTTTAGTTGAAAGTTTATGTAGGATTGAAATTGTGTTGAAAGAGGGGAAGGTAGATTCACAAACACTCATAACAGGTTGTGCAGCTGTCCTAGAGGTGTATATTTAATATCGTTTTATGTCACCATCTTCTATCTTGTGTTGTCTTTAAATTAAAATTCATTTATTAAGTCATTAATATTTGTTTTAGATCTGGGCATTCAACCTTGTCCTTGGGTGAAACATTTGTTCCCAAGTTTAGTTTCCTGAGATTTTTGAATTGGTCAATCTTACAATGTCAGAAGAAAAGAATATTAAAAGCATTTTAAAATAACATGCTAAGTATTTATATTATTTGATTGTATAAATTATTTAATAATAATGTGTGTTTCAATTGTTTTTCGCTTTGCAAGATAATTGAAGAGTTAACTGCCACAAATGAAGAACTTGAATTTGACACAGTAAATGAAGCATTGCATGAACAAGAAAATCAAACTGTATGATATGTTGATTATCAAAGATTGGTGGCGAAGAATAGACAGTCCCATGAGAAGATTTCAATTCTTGAGGGTGAGGTAAAATTATTGAAAAAAGAACTGTGTAAACGTCAACCAATGCATGAATCTGATCATGAATTTGATGATATGAATATTGAATTTTTTGTCAATTAAATATTTATGATATGCAACTAGACTTGTTAATAACCTACTATTTGTTAACAAGTGAGGTGAGAATTAGTACCCCTTTTGAGAATGTTGGGGATGAAGTCGCATGTGAGCCTAATGTTAACAGCTCAGCAAAAGCAACGTCAAACATAATTACGAGAATGAAAGATAAATCAAGGAAGTGAGTTAAAAGTGTAGTCAATCAAAGTCCGTTTGTGAATTCGGATGAAAAGAAGAAGAAGAAAAAAAAAAGTGTGTTATGTGGGAGAAATTTAATGAAGAAGAAAAAAAAAATCTGAAAAAAGAGACACAAAAAAGATAGAGTAATAAAAGGTAAAAAAATAGGAGAAATTTAATTAAGAGATTATGTTGGGGCACAAGTATTTGTGTTTGTATTTGTATTTAATATTGTGTTCAAATATTATTCCTCCTAATTAAAATTGATTTTTAGTATTTTATAAAATCTCAACCATTAAAATTTTAATTCCACGTGTCGCTCCTCTAAAAAGAAAACTTAACAAGAAATGGAAGTTAGGAAATTGAGGAGATCTCATATTTATATATGTCTGAATTAGTAAACTCAAACATTTATTTTTATGTATTTAAAAATATTAAAAGAAAAAAAAAACACTCTAAATATTAAAGTGGACTTCCACTTGAGAAGAAAACAATGTAATTGATA
>JBBPBT010000152.1:10245713-10275363 GCA_037974875.1 Cicer bijugum | reverse complement strand
TAGTTTACATAAAATTTGAGTAATTAGAATACTTAAAATTGATAGTTTACATAAAATTAGAATTTTATGGGTATAATTTGAGTACTTCAAATAACACAAAGATACTCCTCCTTTAATTAGAATACTTAAAATTTCATAAACATGCACCACACATTTATGATTTTTTAATAATATTGTCTAATAAACACTTAACCACTTCGACGTAGTTTCATAAACATGCAAAAAATATACTTCAAATAAGTTCAACAAATAACTGTAAATTATTAAAATATAAATAAATAAATCATACATGACTAAGATTTATGATATTTGTATTATCCTACCAATGAAATCTTTTACCAAACGATTTATAAATGTCAAATTTGACCATTTGCTTAAAGCCTATAGCTAAGTCTTTTAGGTTTTTCGTACGTATCACTTCGCTATAGAAAATATTGTTCCAAGTGATAATTAGACTTTAAAAACTAAAACTTTTGCTAGTAAGATTCATGGTGTTTTGGATCGCTGCCTTTGAAAGCTTTTTAATCGTTTAAAGTTAGCGAAAAACAATTGGGTCAAAATTATTGGTAACCTACGAGACAAAATGGAAGCGGCATAGTGTGGACATGGATAACAGAACAAATATACCTTAAGCAATTTGGACCTGAATTTGAAGCATTAAAAAATAAGCAAATAAATTTCCGAGATGAACGATGTTAAATTTTTTGAATGCAAAATAAATATCACATGCTTGGTTTGGTTGCCCTTTTGGAACAACTACTGAAAGTGTAGAATTGATACTACTTTCACAATTGATTCTAAGTTAAAATCATGATTTGTATCTTCTAAAGTTCAAATGTGAATTTTACACTAAAAATTAATGACCAACTAATTTTTAACTGAAGATATGCAAAACATAAAATGTTTTACAATCAACGTTTTTAATTAATATCAATTTTACAAAATTTATTTATACAAAACCAATTTTAGGCACAGCAGAACCAAACACATGGAACTTAATTTGAAAGCAGCCTCATGTTTAAGATAAAGTTTCATGTTTCATCAGTTTCGGAGTTTTTAAATACAATAAAATATAAGAACATAAGACACGTTATCAAATTGCACGAGTGAGCAGTTCAAGGAAAAAACACAACATTATCATATTTCTGCATAAAAAGTGAATTCGACAATGTTTTAAAACATCTAGGTAAAAATATTTTGACATAGATGTCTTATCTCAAAAATATATGATTTCATCAAAATAACTATCTGCAATATATAATATAACCTTGCTAAGTTGACACAGCAAAACAGTTGGAAAATAGCTTGATTGAATGAAAAGTATAGGGGCAAAAAAGTTGAGACATCAAGTAACATGAAAAACAAACTGGTTAAAAATATGATCAAATAGGTTTTAAAAATAACACTAATCATTCTATATCATTGCAAAAGAACCAACCAAATAAGAAAACCAATTCAAAAGTAGTTTTATACAATAATGAACAAGAAAATATACAATTTCAAAAATATTATCAGATTTATCATCTCCACGTCAAAACCAATTGAGATAACAACTGATTGCCAAATGAACTTCCTTTTCAAAATCAATAACCAAAAATATAACAGAACATATCACAACAGACACAATAAAAAAATTGACAAGAATTGCCTGCAAGCTGCATTTTATACATTTGTCAAATCCTATATTGATAACCATTAATATAAAGACCAAACAACTCATATCAAATATCAATAAATCAGAATTTCAAAATCACAATAATCGAATTAATATATTCAACTAATCTGATTATCTCATGCTATCAAAATTCATCTGCAGGGAATCAATTACCAACACAACCATCATAATTCAATAATCCAATTAATCGATAATAGTTTAATTAGAACCATAACCATCCAGCAACATCAAACAAAATCATAAACAAAAATAAAATCAACTAATAACTAAATTAACACAGAATATAGTATTAAAATAAAAATCATTCAACCAGTCATAACAATAACAAAAATTGTCTACCCCACTATTCCAAATTGATAAATACCAAATCTTAAAAAACTAAAATACCAAAAATTAAAAACACTTAGGGTAGCAGAAAATAAAAACAGAAACCAAAATTAAGCATCAGCTTTCTGGTAAACATAAGTCAAACCACACTTGCCACAGTAATGACGATCAAAGTGATTAGCCATGAAAGTTCCAGCACCACATTCAGCATTAGGGCACTCCTTCCTCAACCTCTGAACTTTTCCAGAATCATCAACCTTATAAAACTGAAGAACAGCGAGCTTAACCTTCTTATGCTTATGCTTAATCTTCTTTGGCTTAGTGTAAGTCTTCTTCTTACGCTTCTTAGCACCACCACGGAGACGGAGAACAAGGTGAAGAGTTGATTCCTTCTGAATGTTGTAGTCGGCGAGAGTGCGGCCGTCTTCGAGCTGTTTTCCGGCGAAGATCAGTCGTTGCTGGTCCGGTGGGATTCCTTCCTTGTCTTGGATTTTGGCTTTGACATTGTCGATTGTGTCAGAGGATTCAACCTCGAGGGTGATTGTTTTACCCGTTAGGGTTTTCACGAAGATCTGCATCTTCGCTGGATTAGGGTTTGCGCCGAGGAGAAGTAAAATGGGGGAAAAGCGATTAGGGTTGTTCGTTGGAGGAATTTATATAGTAGAAAATGCGTATTGGGGTTTTGTGTTGTGGGCTTCTGAGAAAGCCCGTTGGGCCTTTTATGTAGTTAACTAGACTTTAGTTGCTTGTTGGATCTCTTTTTATTCAAAATTAAAAAGTTTTATCTCATACCCCTACATTTATATTTTACTCTTATTTCATGTTTTTGCATCAATCACACAAGCACTTTTCAAGTTTTTGGTATGTAAAAGTTTTTTTTTGAATAAAACTAATATTTTAGAACACTTATGATAAATTTTTTAGTATAAGTATGTGTTCTGGAACACTTGTTATAAGTTTTTTTAAATCTATTTTTTATTTATTTATTAATTTTGTTTTTAAATAAATGTGGATATACTACTATTATGTAATAAATAATGTGTAGATACTTCTAATGCATTTGATAAAAATTAAAAAAAAAAAATTTAATTAACATTATCGATATTATTATAGTTTAATTTATTTTATATATTTTGTATATATATGAGAAATTGTAGTATATTGGATTAGAGAGGATTAATATATATCGACTATATCATCACTAGCTCATATATAGAGACATGAGCAAAAAAATGGAAGATGATAACTCTTAAGAGAACCTTTTTACATTAAATTGTTATTTGTTAATTGCAGCACCCCGAAGCATCACTTAGTAAATTAGACAATTCAAAAGAAACACAATTCAACTATTTTATCCATATAACTTCAATCTTAACACTATGTACGTTATTTTAATCTTCTCTTCATCATATGAATGTTATTGTTACCCTTTTTTCACTCACTAATTAATTTGAATCAATGTATGATTTATAAGAATCAAACTAAATCAATCTTGGTGGTATGATGTTTACTTGTCATTGTTACTTGTTTGACTATATATTTGCACACTCTTTTGCACATATGAAAACAATTCATCATAGGTTGTGATAAGTATGGAGAATACTCAATAAGTCACCAATTGTAGATGTTGGGAAACTAAACATATATATATATATATATATATTTATATAATAATCACAGTACAATAAAATAATATGGAAACTCTAACATCGGATAAAAACTACAATCATTGTCAAAAATGAAAACTAAATAATAACACTATGTAAAAATTGTTAGAACACATAGACTTCTCTCAAGACACCACATATCCCTCAGTACACTCACACATTTGAAAGTAGATATTTGAACTACACTTCGCAATACTCTGACACAAGAGTATAAAAGAAAATAAAAGAACTAGATACAAACATAAAGTATTTATGACTAGTGCAAATTGTAATGAAAAACTATCGATATATATATAGTCTTGAACTGTATCTTCATTTACAATTCAAATTGTAACATAAATATAATATTTCAAACAATCCCAACATCAAGACCATTGAAAGATGATACATGTCCACAACTTCACAAATTATCATATTACACCTAGACACATATTACTCATCGTAAAACCTAGATACTCAATGTAAAACCTAAATAAGGACAATGTAACTTAGATCACCCAAATATATAAACAAATGAGTATGGTATGTTTAGATGTGATATGTACTAGAATAAATATGCAACATTTATTCAAGTTAGTAGGAGATGAGGAATATGTGTGTTGGAATAAAAGACGATAATACTCTATTTTTATGATGAATATATTTTGGGTGTGTCCAGATTTAGACTAGTTGTTGAACATGCTTTATATTGTATTGATTATAGACAACACCCACAAAACTAATAGTACTTTTACTTGAAATTGTCGGTGTAACTTAATTTATGTAGTGACATTTGTTTTATTTGAAATATGAGTGGCAAGATAGTATTTGTTGGGCAATAGAGAAATTAAGAGATCTATTTATTATACCAAACTTGTTTCCTCGTGACTCATGTGATTGTAACAAACAAATACCTTGTTTTGATGAAAATAATCGAAGTTGTATTTCGGCATGGCGTTAATTTGCTTTGTTGGTTTCACCTGAAAAAAAAAGTTGGAGCAAAATATGGGGAAATGTTTACAAGTTTATGAGGAAAACGTGCATTAATACATAATTTAATTGCTCAAACCGTGGTACAAAGGGTCTTATTGTCGTACAAAAACATCGAATGTCTAACTCTATAAATAGATATAATGATAAAATTTATGCGCATCTTTTCACCCTATGTGATTCCAACAATTGTATTCTCTAAAATACATCATTTTTCTTCCAAACAACTATTACAATCACGTTATAGCAAGCCTCCATTAATCAATCACTTCTCAGAACACTTTTTGTCAATCGATAAGTGTCATTATGTTCTATTTCTAATTTCATGTGCTTATTTCTTAATATTGTCGTTTAAATCTTGATTTTAATTAATCAAAAAATATTATAAACCTCTTTTTTGCTCTGCCCAAAAGAATCGTAGAATTGAACTAGTCAAATCGTGAGAATTCAAATCGTACAATTATTAACATCTTTTTAATTGAAATATCTAATTAAATATATATTTTTATGCAATCAATTCAGATATATAAATTGTAGGATAAACTAAAATATCTTATTTAAGCGATAACTTTTCCGGTGAAGTCCAACAAGAAAATCTTGTGTATGTACGAAAACATAAACACTTTTAGAGACACTAAACACACAACAAAAATAAAAGGTAGAAAAATAAATAATATTTATTTGAACTCCTAGTATTTTTCGAAGTTAATAGTATATCGTGGAGTAGGCTTATAGTATTCTTGGGAGTACACAACAAAATCATTCTTTATGTTTGACTTCTCCTCTGTTATTGTCACTGCATATATTTAATTGAAGAATTCCCACCACTTACTTGCAGGCTCCTCTTTCTTCAGATTTCGAGTTTAATGACAACAATAATGTTTCCATTATACATTAAAAATACACAAGGACTACTTTAAAATAAAATATAGATTAAATTATAATTTTAATCTATTTATTTATACTGATTTATGAAATTAATTTTTATATTTTAAAAAGTTGATATTTTGGATTTTTTATTTATTTTTTAATTAAAAATAATGATATAAAATATTATGAATAATGTGACATATGATACGATGATATAGAGTAATTAACACTCCATGAAATTAATATAAAACGCCATGAAAATTTAAATTACAACTTTAGAAATTTTCATATTTTTAATTTAATTAATAATATATAAATTATTAATACATCTAGATGATTCTATATAATAAAATTATATGTTATGTCATTTAAAATATATTAAATCATCATTTTTTTTAATTTAAAAATCTAATAGAAGGATAAAAACTGTCGACTTTAAAATATAAAACTAATTACGTGAATCAATATAAATTTAAGGACCAAAACTACAATTAAATTTAAAATAAAAATAAAAATATATTTAAAAACAACATCTATTCAAAGTTATCAAGGTGTTTTGTATATTCACACGGTACAATTATTTTGTATATTATTTATCAAATTACAAAATAATTGTAAAATAATATGAACGAATAATATATTAAATTAATAGTGATAATTGTAGAATAATATCAATATCAACATCAATTAAATGAAGAAAAATATTTATCAATTTAAAACCTCAAATTTATCAAAACATCAAATTACTCTTTCATATTATTTAAAATCAATTAAAATATTTTCTGGCCAACGCTGTTTTGCTTACAAATTAAAAAGATTCAAGGAGTATTTTAACACAATTGAAAGAACAACTTAATATCAATATCAAGTAAATTTAAACACGTTTACAGTTTCGGAAATGGTGGTTTAGTCGATAATTAATTAATGCTCGAAAATAATCATAACAGTAAAAGTAGAGATGACAATGGATAGGGTTTGGGCAGGGTACTATAGTACCCGAACACATATCCGCAGTTTAAAAAAATACTACTCGTGCCCGTACCCTCTTTGATATCAACTTTAATACTCGTACCCTTACCCTCTTGGTACCTAAGTGTCCGTACCTATTACCCATACTTTAACTAAAATAAATCGATAAATAAATATTATTTTGTAATTAAATTTAAAAAGGATAAATACTACCTATAGTCCCTTAACTTAATTTCAGTTAACATTTTAGTCCTTTATCTTTTTTTTTCTCCCGATTTAGTCCTTTATTTTAATTTTAAGTGATAATTTAATTTTTTTTGTTTTAAAATGTTAACAATGTTATTCTTTTTTTTACAAAACTCATAAATTTAGTTATATTCTTTAATATAAAATAAACTTTATCAAATTTGTAACTCAAATCTTCAAATAAACTCATATTTACCATTCTTTATTTGATGTTGTTAGAGATAAAAATATGAGTTTATTTAAAAATTTAAGTTATAAATTTGATGAAATAGCATTATATTGAGGATGATAATTAATTTTATGTGTTTTGTTTGAAATTTTTGATGAATTTTTTGAAATTTTGCATAAAATAAGGATAAAATTGTTGACATTTTAAAACATAAAATATCAAATTGTTACTTAAAATTAAAATAAAGAACTAAATTAGGGGAAAGAAAAAGATAAAAGACTAAAACGTTAACTGAAATTAAGTTAAGAGACTATATGTGGTATTTATCCATTTAAAAATTATCCAAATATTATAAATTAAATCATAAAATATTATAAATCAAAATATTTTCTAACTCAAAACATTTCAACTGAACACTCGTTACAATACACATTCAAATATCCATAATAATATTTTATAAAGTTGCAAGTCTTACGATAATATTATTTGAGATCAGTAAAAACAATTTATAAGTTGCAAATTTAATTAAAAAGACACAATTAATAAGATATAATTCTTAGTTATAAAATCACAATTATTTAACTATTAATCATAATCAAATTCTTAAAAAATTTGCAAACGTTTATCTTTTGATTTGATTATAAATATTGTAATGGTCCAATGATATTAAAATATAAAAGAAAATAATTAATTAAATTAAATATTAATATAATAAATAAATAATATATTTATATAAGTGCAGGTGCCGGATAGATATTATAGTACCCGTACCCGTATCCATATCCGCTTAAATTAAATAATTAAATAAATTAAATATTAGGTAACCTATTAATATTCAATTTTTTTTGAGGTACACTGGGCTAGGGTCTAATTCCCTTCTCTTAGGTAAAAGCGTGTTGTCGTCATCTTCTTGTGTGTGTCTTCCGTGCTGAATCCTCTGACTTCTGTAGGATTCATCAATCATCCATCTCTTTCCCTTTCCCAAATCCCAATGTTAAACTAATAACAATTTACCAATTTTATTTTTCTTTTTATTTTTATACTTATATATTTACTGGTTGGTGGGATTTATATCTTCACTCTGCACACGTCTCTCTCTCTCTCTCCGAGGATCTTCTTTCTTTTCTTCATTGACGCCTCAGCTTTCTTAATTTCACTTCTCTACTGTGAGTTCTTCTACTTCTTTATTTTTTCTTGTTCATATCATTTTTTTTTGCTTAATTGTTTTTTAGTGAAGAAAACTGAGTCAATTGAGAATTTGAGATGGAAGCTCTCTCTTATAATTTTGTTCACTTTGATGATTAAAGCACTTCAAATTTCTGGTTAATGATATTTAAAATCATGATTAATTTGTGTTCAGCTAATGGTTAATGAGTTGCAACATCATCTTCTGTGATTAACTACATATTGAATTATGTTGACTATCTAAATTGTTGTGAAAAATTTGTGTTGAAGCATCATTTATTCTAAGTGCATAGAGCTTTAACAAAGATATGGAACACATATTTACCAAAGCTAAGTATTAGTAGAAACTAATGAATTTCAACATTAATGAACAGGATCCTCGAGCCAAATACTTGGTGATTAACCAATGACAACAGATACTAATACCCTAAGTTATTGGTTAAACTGGAGGTTCTTCCTATGTGCACTATGGATTTTAATTAGTGTGAGTATAGGATCATTTTTTATATGGAAGTATGAAGAATTCAATAAATCAAGAAAAGAGAAGAGGGTTGAAGAAAGGGAGCGGCAAGAATCGGTTGGGTTGTTATATGAACATGAAGCATGGAATACATGTCTTAAAGAAATTCATCCTACTTGGTTGCTTGCTTACAGAATAATTTCTTTTTTTGTGCTTTTGGGTTTGCTCATTGCTAATGTTGTTGTTGATGGAGGTGGCATATTTTACTTCTACACTCAGTAAGCTAAATTCCACATATCCTCTATATTATTGTCTTGTATGAAACTCTTATGAATTACTTGAACTAACTAAACATCCAAGGCTAATAGATTTTTATGCATGCATGCTTTCTTCATTTGATATTGAATAAGTAAACTATAATTGTTGCTTAATATGTTTTCACAAGCTAGTATGGAGAGCTTATGGACATGTCAGAAGTTGTTTCCATAAACTCTCCAAAACAGTTACACAAGTGTTTATGCCAGTAAATAAGGTTAAATAAGTCAATCAGTAAGATGTATCCCCAGTAAAATGCTGCTACATAAGCAAAGCAACGGCACTCTTTTATTATTAAATATCCCTTAGCACTTGTGATGATATAATATATACACAACTTTGGTATTTAATACTAGTGAATTGTTTTGATGAAACACCGCTATCCGAGCATCCCTATTGGTTATAAATGGATCTGGATCCTCTACCACTGCATTAAGATGCTGCACCTGTAGGGACCATAAGAGTTAGAGATAATCCAATTTTGTTATAAATATGCTGATTCTTTTTTGTTTTTTGGCTGCTGAACAGATGGACATTTACTTTGGTCACTATTTACTTTGGGGTACCATTTCTCTTCTGTAACTCTTCTTGTATTGTAGTAATTTTGCATTTCATTCATCTTTTGGAGGGTAGGGTGGAATTTGATCTTGTCATATGCTGCATAGAAAAATTGATGAACCTGTGTATCACTTTCAGCTTGCATCTTGTTTCTCCTTCTATCGAAGTTGCTTTAACCGCGACAAATTTGAGAGAAACACGTTAGATGCAGAACGAGGCGCTTATGTGGCGCCTGCACTTGATGGGAATGCAGATATACCTACACTAACTAAGAGTTCCTATGACTATCGGAAATCTCTCAGTCAGAATACTGCTGCTGTATGGGGTTATGTTATTCAAATAATATTTCAGGTAATTTACTCTAAATGATTTTATTGGTGTTTTTGTTTTTTTAATGCATGACATTTATTTTTGACTAATTTGTGTCGTACTTTGAGTCTCTCAACAACCACAAATTCACTTTTTAAGTCAGTGTTGTCAAATAGTGGTTAATGTTGTAGAATTTGAACAAATCACTATTGATTCGGGATACACCATTTAGTACTAAGTGTTGTCATATAGCCGCTATAGCAGCGCTATAACACTATAGTGTAGCAGACATTGAATAGACCGCTATTTTCTGCAATCCACAATTGACAATAGTGTTTTAAGTATAGTTTTTGCTTAGGCAGGACATGCAACTGTGGATTTTTAATTTTAATAATGGTTGTGAAAGAAATTGGATATAATATAAGATGGTAGCTCTGAGGAAGATAAAAGATATGCGATTGAAATTTTCTTAGGGAAGTTTGTTTCTGTCAAATACTCAAATTAATGTTAAGCTTGAAAAAATTTGTCTGTTTGAGATGAAAAACTTTACACTGTTTGAAATAGTGGGTTTCTGTACAACACGTTCAAGATTATAATTTGCTTTTCAAGGTGCCAAAGAGAATTTGTCATTAAATAATCATACTGTTTCGATATTGATAGATGTTGTTGCATTACAACATCATGTGTTTGCAGAAGGCTATGATGCAGACTCTCTGTTAGAATCATTTTTTTTTCCCAATGTTTTCTTCTTGTTCATGTTATTCTTATTCAGCGTATGTGACTTAATGAATAAAAACTGTAATAATATTTGGATTTTATTGTGTTATTAATAACCGGTTAAACTCAGGAGGCAATCTATCAACCTCGTTTTAATTTTCTTTTGAAAATGTAGACTTGTGCAGGTGCTTCAATGCTCACTGACATTGTATTCTGGCTCATTCTCTATCCTTTTATGACACCGAAAGACTTCCGTCTGGATATTGTGAGTATTATTGATCTTGTCCCTGGTCTGTCATTTCTTCTTTTGGTTGGGAAAGTTATATTGATATAATGATAAATTTTTTGGGGAATGTTTGGCATTTTCTTTTTGCTACCTAAGATAAGAAAAAACAAAAGCAACAGAAAAAGAAAGAGGAAAAAATCTAATCATTAATGAACTGCACCGACAAGCAAACTGTTTGGCATTTGCTTATTAGTTTTATATTTGTTAAAAGATTATGTTCCAATTTTAAGTCTGTTGCACTGTTTTTTAGGTATTGTTCGCTTTGAGTCTTATGTGAACCTTCACATTTTTTTCCTTAGTTAAAAGGCGCTTTAGTGAGTTGAGGAGAGTGAGTGTTTATAAATTATTATTAACCTCGATTATTAAGCAATGCAGGACTTTTTGGTGTATTGGAACAAGATTATTTAGTTTGGTGATTTCTATTGAATGTTGATGTTAGTAGGCATATTATCAACAACTAAGCATTTTGTGCTTTTCCAGCATGTGCTAGACATTAATTGACTTCATCGTGAAATTTGTAATTAATGGATGGCTGTTCTTTAAAATACCTTAATTCTGAAAAGGCTAATTAGGGTGCAGAAATGTTAAAGAGAGTTTATAAATTTAAGTATTGATTACTTTCAGTTCTAAAATAATAGGCTGGTTTTTCGCTACTCATATCTTCTATTATGGGACAATGTTTTCACTTTTCATTTTGCAGTTCACTGTTTGTATGCACTCTGTTAATGCTCTGCTCCTCCTCGGTGAAACATCATTGAATTGCATGGTGAGTTTAATTTTTTTCTATCTTTTTGCTTATATTTCTCCTTAATTATCTACTTTAAATTTACATCTATTTATTCTTAACACATGCAGAGATTTCCAGTGTTTCGGTTCTCATATTTTATCTTGTGGACGGCTACATTTGTCATTTTTCAGTGGATCATCCACTCTGTTGTTTCACTTTGGTAAAATCGTGTCTCCCATCTTCTTTCTACCGCTTTTCAATCGCCACAATTCTGTTCATAATTTTTTTAACCTTTTGTTACAGGTGGCCTTATCCTTTCCTTGATTTGTCATCCCCATATGCACCCTTATGGTAAGTTTGTAAATTCAATTGCTCACCAATACAATGTTGTCAAATAGTAGTTAAAGTGGTGCTGTAGTCTTATAGCATAGGAGAATTTGAACAAATCATTATTGTTCTGCAATACCATATTTAGTAAAGTGTTGTCAAATAGTGGTTATAGCAGTGCTATTGCACAACGGAATTTAAACAAATCACTTTTCTTCAGCGATACGTTATTTAGTACAAACTGTTGTGGAATATTAACTATAGCATTGAAGAATGGCCGAATTTGACAACAATGACCAATACTCAAATGCACAATTCAAAAATAGAACATCAACTTTAGTAGCAAGTAATGTTGAGACTATATAGTACATTGATACTAAAAATATTATGTTACGAAATTTTCGTCAAGGTTTTCAAATATGACACTTAAATTAACTTGAAAGTAGGGATAGGGAACAATTTACCGTAATATGAGATGTTACACGATAAATTGGATATGAAATTAATCTCGTTGATTGAAGTGAACAGTTTCGATTAATATATGTCTGTTGCCCTCTTTTAGGTACTTGGCTGTTGGTATAATGCACATACCATGCTATGGCATTTTTGCGTTAATAGTGAAGTTGAAGCACTTGTGGTTGTCAAGAATGTGTCCTGGTTCATGTCAGTTTGTAAGGTGATAACACATTTCACAACATTCTTTCTGTCTAAAGCATTTTGAATTTTAAAGATTAGATTTAGATCCTCTTCTCCCCAAAAAAAGTGTTCAGAGGAAGGTATTATTTTTATGTGGGGGTGGGGATGCATATTTATTTGTATTTATTATTTAAGACTAAACTCATAAAAGTTCTGTCCTATATTTGTAAGTTGATGTTTGTTATATTTTCCATTAAAGTTAATTTGCCACAAATATCATACATTGACTAAATTAGCCTAAGTTAAATAAACTAACGGATGGTTGGAGTTGTTGTAGTATGAATAAAACACTAGGAGTTTGTCACTAACTATACCTCAATTGGTAGCTGGTAATTGTGAGGACATCGACATGTAGGGGGTTGGGTTTGAACTTGGGATTCTTCACCTCTTCATACTTGAAGTCTTGGGAGTCTAACCAATAGATTATTTGACAAACAAAAAAAATACTAGGAGTTCAAGTCTTGAAATTTATCTATTGCAAATGGTTTGTTAGTGGAAGATAAGATTGTTTATAATATAACCTACAATGGATTTGACTCTATTTGGCTGTCAGTTGAAATTTTTGTAATAAGAAAGGATGTTAATAACTTAATCAAAAAAATATGCTTGAGGTAGTGATTACTACATTAAACATTTTTCTTTTATGAAAACTTACATTTTATTTGATCTGAATTTTAGATCAATAAATTATTTTCTTTGACTAATATATATATATATATATATATATATATATATATATATATTTTATATTTTGAGACAAAGATATTAACAAAACACTTTTTTCATTACACAGTTTAATAGGACTCATTGTATTTCAACAAATAAGAAAGAGTTGCTACAACTACTTTAAATAATATTGAGTAAAGTCCACAAAAGCAATGATTGTTTATAGGAGGGTGCGTTTTGTTGAGCGTGGAAAATAGTTGATTGGTACAATTTTCTCAGAAATATAACTGTAGAAATCTTACTCTCAAATATATTTAGAAAAAGTATTAGGCTCGCATTTTTAATATTTCAAAAAATTTAGTTTTATATATATAAATATATATAATCCAATATAAAATACGGAAATTCGTTTTTCCATCCTCTAACCTTGAGAATAATTATTCTATGTTGTATGTATCAAACACATGTATGCTCATTCCCTACTCAATAACTAAAAGTTCAAATCCAAAACGTGTCTCACATGTCTACTATAAGTTTCCAATGGATATAATGCTAAATCCGGATTTGAATCCCACAATTTCAAAAATATAGAAGTGAGTTTAAAGAGATTTAAAAAGGTTTATATTGAAATGATCTAAATTCGAGGTTTGAGTTAAAATTATCTAAATATGCATTTAAATGGTGAAATCTTTTGACGTAATCCTTCGTGCTAAACTCTCGTTAAAGAATACAAATTCAGCAACTGCTATTGTTTGAGACATTGCATGCCCCATATTATTGACCAATAGTTTTGATCCTCCACAACGCAACACGTGATGTAAGCTGCTGCTTGTAGTGACTACACGGTGCAACCGTCACTCAGAAAAGTTAAAAAACATTACACATTGAACAAAAAAAAAAAGGAGAATCATTCACCAATGTATTATTAGCCACCAATCATATGTGTTTATAAGGGTTAAAATGATTGCAAGACTGGGGAAATGATATTCGCAGCAGCTGCATCTTGCAGGTAAAAACACTCGTGTATACTTTTCTTGATTGTGTAACCTAATGGAAAGAAGCAGGCCATAACGTTCTGAAAATATAAAGCAAATAAAGCAAAGATTGAGAACATATAAAGCAAATTCAAGTACTGTGACAAATAGTTGAATCATTTTAGTTCCAATGAAGTCGATCCTCATCATTCCCAACATAGTGATTCCTACCCTGACCCATCCCCCCCTTTCTCTTTTAGTTCAGGCTGTGTTGAATTTTAAGAAGTAAAAATCAAAAGGAACAACCTCATTCATATTAAATAAACAAAAATCTAAGTCTAAACATAATATCCAGCTATGGCTTCACGTGTTCTCTGATAAACTCTTCTAGCTGAGATATCTCCCCGGTTAAACCAGAAGCATCTGCAGTTGTAACTTTGTTTGAGCATTGAGTGAAGGAAAATGGCTCGCCAGGTTCCCCCAAAGTAAACTCGTTTGTAACATCAGCATCTGAAACTGCACTCCTTGATGCCCGTAATTTGTCGCTGAAAAAGTAACACAGTTAATATAGTAGAGCCGACAGATGAAATCATGAAAAGAACCAGACAACCATTCATTAGATAATATGTGTTTTGCAGATAAAAACAAACCAATCGTTTGATTTTCAGTGTGAAGATAATTAGCCGCATACAGATAGAAGGGGGATGGGATGTGAAGAACAAATCCATCAAAACCGATAACGTAATGAAAGGATGAAGTAATTGCTGAATGATCAAATGTAAACAAATTTAAGGACTTGAGGCCATACATTTCTTTCTCGAGTTGTCTGCGGATAAATTCTTTGGTATGAGCAGTGACTTTGTCGGTTTTGTTGCAGAGAATAAGCAGTGGAATCTTCTTCCTCACAACACTTCCCTTAGTCAACAGATCATATAGGTACCTTACCACGGAAAACAAAATGTCAGTATCTTTGTAATCATAGATAACCCTTCTTTCTCAGGAAAAGTGAGCAATGGTGACAAATTCAATTTATATTGCTTTAATATCTTGGGAGTGTTTAACACTCCCCTGTGGCTTACAGCTAGTGCTGACAAATTAGTAATTTATAAAAAGATGACAAACTAGAAACTTAATGGAGAAAGGAATTACTCTGAGGCAGCACGACAATTTGGTAAGAAGTCCAAAGCATCGACAACAAAGACTATGCCAGCTGCTTGAGGCAAGTACTCATCCAATTTGGGTCTAAGACGAGAATGTCCGGGAACATCAACAATATGAACTGGTTTGATCTTTCCTTTCTGTCACAATATAACATACATAAGACAATGTTTGGTCTATTGTGCAATCTGATTCCAAATCATTAAACAAACATTGGAATAATAGATATAATTTCAACTAATTTGACAAGCCAAAAGGGTTTTTTCAATCAACAATAAAAGATGAATATTCTCATTGAATAGAGAAGATGAGAGGAACAATTTCTGCACACCTAAACCTGTAAATCCGTGCAAGTAATTAAGTGCAGGAGGCTAACACTACCTTGGTTGTTTCACCATGAAGAATAAAAGTGTCTTCATTAGGTTCCATTGACGTAACAGTACCCTGATGAGTAGAGCCATCCCTAAGCTGACACAAACATAAGATAGTGTACCCAGAACAATATGTCAGCACAGGAAATATGAATAGAAGAAAAATTAATAGTAGTATTACCAAGGAATTGGACTATTCCACCATGTAATATCACCTGCTAATGTAATAGCATGCTTTCAGTTTATAATAACCAACCACCTAACCTTGATTCTTCTTTTCCCTCACACACAACTATACAAGCAATCTTTGGTCGTAATTAAATACATTACAAACTAAACCAGGCTATGCAGTTCAAAAACTTATCAACAACGACTGAAAGCTTACCACAGATTAGACCTAAAAAATCAATTTATTTCTTGTTTTCCAGATTACAGATCCCAACAATATCACAGTCGTAGCTCAAGACCATAATTGCTAATACCTAAGAAACATAAACATAGACACAACACTGACACTAATAATAATTTGAATAATATTGAATGTAACTAACTACATATGTCAGTGTCATGTCAAATACGCTTTCAATTTGAAGTATCAATGCTACACAGCTAACTACCGCAAACATCAACCAGAAACCAGCACTACAATTCATTCACTATACCTAGTATCACTTAATTTCATGATTGCATGCAATGTTTATTTCACAAATAAATACAAAATTAAGCAATTAATTAAAGTAAACTCAACAACTCTATAACTATTAAACCAAACTGAATACACATACACAAAAGCAGGTGCAGTAATTCATCAATTCAGAAACTAAACCAATCGAATTTAGGTTTACCTGATAGAAGATAACGGTTTTCCCGCTCCCACTAAGTCCCGTCAAAACAATAGTGTTAGATTTAGTGCGCTTCAAAAACCTCACTACCCAAAAAAAAAAAAAAAATTCATCAATTAAAATTCTAAAATCGATCAAAAGAATAACAAACTCAACAACAAAACGAACTCACTCACGTGAGAGAAGAAGCAGCGTTGTGAAAACCACGATAGCGGCAGCGGCAAAGAGTTGATTGGGAGGAACCTCGCGAAGGTAATCGTTTGCGACATTCAATAGGTGAGAAATTTGTTCCTTCCATTGCTCCAACTCTTGTTGCATTGTGAAATTGAGGTTTTTCTTTTTTGTTCGAAATTTTGATGTGTTTCGTTCGAGAGTTGTAGAGTGAAGAGATGACGAGTACGGAAGAAGAAGTTAAGGAATGGGTTTCCGCCGTACACGGTGGCGCTGACGGTGCTTTGATTTTTGGAATCTGCAGATGTGGCGTGTCAACAACCACAAATCGAGGGCGTTTGAAATGTAATGCGAAACTGCAAAAAGGTGTGTCGTTTCGTAGAGTAATAATGGACCTATTTTACCATTTTAATGAGCGGAGATAATAATGTTTTTATTGTTTATTGAATTAACCTTTTTTGACCAAACTTTTATTAATTACTTTTACCGTATAAGATTTTTTTTTTGACGAAGACAATATTAGATATTGTTGTATTTACTATTTATGTGAAGTAAAAATGATGATTTTTTTAAAGTTAAATAGAGTATTAAAACATCACATAATTAATCTGACATTTAAGTTATATTAACATTTTAAATAATTAATTATTATTTATAATATTTTTAAATATTATTAAAAAATAAAAAAATAAAACATGTTTAGACCAAAATCAAAGAAAACAATATTAAGAGATACAAATAATTACTTTGTTATAATTTTTCAAAGAAAATTTATAGATGTAAAACCATATTGAAAGAAAAAAACGTGTATTAGATATTATCAGAAATTATTAAAATTTATATTTAGGAGAGTTAATTTTATTTCTATTGAAAACGTCAGAAATATTTAAAGAAAAAATATCTCATCAATAACGATTAACAATGTCAAGTCTCAAAATAACAATTTGGTTCGCCGATTAATTTCCTTCATATTCAACAATCAAGTGAGTTTGTCCATGAGAGATAAATTTTAGATATAACAGATTATCGTTTTACTTGTGCCGCTGTCATTTTAGGTCTTTTATGATTTCTAGATGAAGTGTCTTCGGACTAAGTGTAGAGTTGTCAAAAAAGTCATCAACTCTATGACCCTTAATTATTTTTTTATTTAGGCCCCCTATCAAAAAAAAATTTAAAGTCTCGGATCATTGTTTATTGGGGCTTAAGAGAAGGGGCTCAGCCTCCTCAGGGGACTTATAGGTCCGCAATATTTTATTAATTTTGAGTTTCTTTTTTTTCGAAAAAATATCAAAAAATATTTTTTTCTCAAATAAAAATAAATTATAAATAATTTTTTATCAAAAAATAAAATAAAATAAAAAAATTGTCAATTTTTTTAATAAAAAAAATTGATTTTTTTTTTTTGAAAAAGTAGGCCCCATTAAGCCCACAAAACTTTAGAGGGTTTTTTTTTTAAGGTCTTTTAAATTATAATTTTTTTTTTGTCCGTCCAATGTGTAGTTCGGGATAATAATTAGAGGACTTGTCAAATTGACACTTCTAGTTATGACTTATGATTTATGCACCACCATTTGATTTCATATGTGAGGCCGTGATGATGAATGATAATACTTGCCATAGTGAATTTTGATGGCCACTCATCTCAAATTCATTTGATTATGTTGTTATACTCTAGTTCAAGGATATATTTCATGTTTAAATGTGAGTTAGTCCGGTAAAATGATAACAAGTGTTTTAGAAAATATTGATATATCTATTTTGAAATTCATTAGTAAAACTTATGGGAGGATAAATTATTACAAAAAAGAAAGTGAGCTTAAAACAACTAAACCATCCTCATCAAACAAAACTAGTAGAAAAAAAATCTAAATCACAAATATGCAAATTAGAAAACTCCACCTTCTAATTATTTTAAAGCTCAATAGATGTTTGGAGAATGAAGACTCTTATTAAAGACAATCAAAGTCAAACATAAGATTTATAAGTTGAACTATGTAGGATTTTAACGATACAATCACAACTGAAACAAATTTTATTTAACACAATAATATTTGACATTAATTGTTGCTTCCGACGTGTCTTTATTGAAAACAAAGTAGATTAGTTAGGGCTATGAAAACTATTACCTTACTATATTCCTATCGGGAAATATATATATATATATATATATATATATATATATATATATATTCCTACTATGAAATTTATTTAAGCAAATGCCTTTTTTTTTAAGAAGGAATTTGCTTCCCTAGGAAGCGACCGTCAAAGATCTTGGACCTTTATAAAAAAAACAAGTGCTTCATTATCAACAACACAACACAATTGCACAAAAAGATCAAACGTCTTAAAGCTATCAAGAGCAATACCCATCATCACTTCATACTTTCTTTAATCCTACACTATATCTTTGAAAATCCTTTGAGAATTAAAGTATTTAGAATCAATCACTCTCATATTACTTTGTAATTTCCATGTCAGATACACTTGGAAATATTTGAAAATTGATTGTAAACTTGGTGAAGCTAAAGAATACACATTTTTTAATCATCATCGGCGTGAGGTTGATCTGTTTGAACTTTAGTAAAATCTCACAAGAGTGTGAGGACTAGACGTAGCCATCTTTGGGTGAACCAGTATAAAAATTATGTGATTCTCTCTCATATTCTTCTCTCACTCTTTTGCTCAACTCAAAATGGAAGGTTTGAAAAACCCATCCTCGGACTTACCATCCTCAGCGAGATGATAGTTTTAAAAATACTTTAAAATTATTTTTAACAACATAATCCCTATTCAACCCCCTTCTAGTGATATTTAGCTACATCAGTCAGATGACAACCAACCTTGTGGAGTCGATCAACGTAATATTAAAAGGCTCGCGCAACCTTTCCATCACTGCTTTGGTCCAATCAACTTATTTTAAAACAAAGACACTATTTCTAACCATGGGAAAACGACACACATCAATTTAGCTTCTGGTCAAATATATACATAAACTTGCATAAATTTTATGAAATTGGATATAAGTAAATCCAATAGTCATAGGGTGGATAGTTTTAATCGGAGCAACCATACTTTCATGGTCCACGAGACAGTAGTTCCAAGAGAAGGGCGACCAACTGGTCATTTCAGTATAAACCTTTCTAACAAGTGGTGCGATTGTGGAAAATATGAAGCTAAACATATGTCTTGTTCACATGTGATAGCAACATGTTCTAGCATAAAATATAATTATTGAAGCCTTATACCTGATGTGTACAAGGTGAAAACGATACTAAAAGTCTATGATGAAGCGTTCCACCCCATAACAAATGAAGGATATTGGCCACAATATGAATGTGTTAAGGTACGTCACAATCCACTAATGTGGATAATCAAGAAAAGTTGCCCAAAAAGCAAACGCATTAGAACATAAATTGACACTATAGAAAAAGTACCAAGAAAATGCAGATTATGTCAGGTCTTTGGTCATACTAGAAAACATTGTCGAAACGATGTTGGTACATTCACTCAAATTTGATGTACTTTTTATTTTATTTTTAATTTTAATGTATTTTTTTTAAAATTTATAATGTAATTTAATCATTTTAATTTTAATAATTTTTAATTATAATTATAATAATAATTAAAATATAAAATTTATTTATAATTTATTAATGTATTTTATTTTAATTTATTATCAGTATTTTTATTTTTTTGAAAATTAAATTAATTTTAATTTATTATCCTAATTAATAACAAATATTAAAATATAAAATAAAATAAAAAAGTCAGTTACATGTTATTCCGTAGAGAAGCTACCTCCTACTACATTTGTAAATTTTTTCCTTCAACTAATCACTTTATGTGAAAGCAACTTTCTATTTAAAAAAAAAAGTAAGGCATAAATAAATTTTAAAATAAGGCATTTTGAAATAAATTTTCTGTTGGTGTTAATTGTGTGGGTAAAAATTGTAATAAGCGTGCACATTTGCTGGCTCGATATACTAATTCAAATCCAAATTGGATTTTAATTGAAAAGGTCCCATATGTAATTCAGGCCCAAGCCACATGGATCTAGCCCATTTTAATTAACAAAAGGTTTTTTCTTTCAAATACAAAATTAATATTATCTTTTGCATCTTTCCTTTTTCTATTATTGTATACCTCTTAAAAGTGATGCAGTTGAACATCACTAAAGGGTGGGGGGTTGAATAGAAATTTTGCTGTTAAAAATAATTTTCAAGTATTTTTAAAAATTATCCTCTCGTAGAGGATCACAAACCCGATGATGGTTATTCAAACCTGCAATTTTGAGCTGAGCAAAAGAAAGGAGAAAATATAAAGAATGACACACACAACTTTTATACCGGTTCACCCAATTACGGCTACGTCTAGTTCTCACACAATTGTGAGATTTCACTAATGTTCAAACTGATCAACCTCTCATAGAGGATGATTACACTTTGTGTAGTCTTTAGCCTCACCAAGCTTACAATCAAGTTTCAACTATTTTCCAAGTGTACCTCACCTGGAAATTACAAATTGATATGTGTATGATAGTTTCTCTTCTTTTACAAATTGATACGTGAAAGATTATAGAAAGTATAAGGAGAAGATAAATATTGATCTTGATAGCTTTAAGATACTTGATCTTTTTATGCAATGTTCTTGTGTGTTTGATGATGAAGAGTTTGCTGCCTTTTATAGAAGTCTTATGATGTTCCTTTTATGTGCCAAGCTCTTGATGATCGTTGGAATTCATTACAAATGATCCAAGGTTTTTCAACATAATTACATAATTGTCATCCAGTTGTTCTTGGACTGACAGAGGCCATCCTCGCGCAGGAAGATCAACTTCCTTGAAACATGATCTTGAAATGTCCTTTTCTATTCTCTTTCTTCAAATAGTGTAAGACTGTTTCTTTGGCTATGTGAGCTACAACCTTTTTAGAAACTTTAAGGACTAGGTTGATTTCAACTTTTGAGAGTGATGTTGACAAGAAAGAGCCACCCTTTTACATAGGACTAACATCCTCCAGTCCGAGGATCATATCTGTTTTTAACATATGAAGTCTTCCATTTTTAGCTTGTTTATTGTTGCCTTTCTGTAACTTGACTTCTTCATGTATTCATTTGTGTAAGCACAATAAATGGTGTGATTTTAGCCTTTGCACATGTTTGATAGATTGCTTTCAACTTTACTAAACCATCCTCCAGCCTAGCACTGTCATCCTCTAGTCTAGATCTGGCCATTCTCGTCCTTTTCCTTTGGCCTTCTAACTTCTTTATGTCCAATGTTTTATTTATTCATTCTTTGATACTTTTGTGTATTTCTTTAATGAATAAAAATATTTATTCTGGTGAGGACACATTTTGTTCAGATTTGAATCTTCACTCCCTTCGCGAGGCCATCCTCAGGAATCTCAATCTTTCATTTTTGAATCAGATTTTTCTCCTTTTTGCCTTAATGATTAATAACATGTTTTCTTATATAAATTCACTCAAAAGTACATATTAGTTATTAACCACAATCATAATCTCTTAAGTAATTTTATTATCATTAAGATTATTTGAGAGATTTTGTCTCAACAGATTAGACCAATTTTTAGGTTTGCAAGTTCAATAAAGAGGATACAAAATAAAACGACATACGAATTTTTTCAAACTCTTAGTTAAGTTTTTGAATGAAATTAATAATAATGTAAAATAAAAAATCTCTTATACTTAATGTATTTTGGAACGAGACAAATAATTTTAAAGATGACATGAACTCAATCCTCTTTTTATCTTGTCTTTGTTCCTATTCTATTTTTTTTTGTCCTTATTTTTTTATCGGAATGAATTAGGTCGATTTCGTAGGACCAATCGAATCTTATACACCTCTAATTCACACTATTTAAATTCTTAAAACCTATAAAAACCAAGGGTTAAAGTCTAATAATTAAGAAATTGATGATAAAAAACCTATTAAGTTAAAATTAGGTGTAAAATAAATGCAATTACCCAAACTATTATCTAACCTATATTCTTACTAATTCTTACAAAAAAGAAAAAATGAGACCAAATAGTGGGGTAATTGTTGAATGTTGAAAGTTGAAAGTGTGGTTGAAGTTACAGACATTGGTCCGAAGTAGAATAATAGGTAGGTGGTACCCTACATGTGCGTGTCTTGTGGTTTTGTTCTTCGCTCTCTCTTCTTCTATAATTCACCAACCCAACAACCTCATCATTTTCTATTTTTTTTTTCTTCACCAAGCATTGAAAAACAAAATCAAATATTCTCAACTATAAATAGATCCATCACACGCAACCACATCGTTCGTTCATAAACTCTTCGTTAGATCCAATCCAATTACTCATCCTCTTTCCGGTAAAATTCCCAGATCTCAATTTTCTTCTCCTTTCTCACTTCTTTCATTTTTCAATTTGTTCTGTTCAATCTTTAAAATTTTAAAGCTTTGATTTTTATCTCAATTTTGAAGTCCCATCAAGCTAATTTTGGATTTTCTTTTCCACGAGAAAAATTATATGAAGTGGAATAATTTGGGATTTTATAAATTTTGGATGTTTTTGTTGTAGTAAGGATCTATTTAAGTGAAATATTTGATAATTGAGTTAATTGGTTTATGAAATAGATTAAGAAGAAATGGCTCGCAAGAAGATCAGAGAGTATGATTCCAAGAGATTGTTGAAGGAACACTTTAAGAGACTCTCTGGCAAGGACTTACCAATTAAGTCTGCACAAGTAAGTGTTATTATCATGAGATATCATGTTTGAAGTTTTAACCTTTATTTTATTATATAATGTGTCTATTAATTAATTACTATGCATAGGTTTAAAAATTAGCTAAAAGTAGGTTTGAAGTTTGAAGTTTTGAACCTTTATTTTATTATAATTTAATTAACTAAAAGTGGGAAATTTTAATTGGCTGTGTTTTGGGAAACAACTTAATTAAGTGCTTATTTGATAAGCACTTATCATATAAGAATTTATGTGTTAGTTGTCTGTTTCTATAATTGAAGAACTTTTGGGAAGTAGGAAATTTTAATGGCTGTGTTTGGGTAAACAACTTGATTAAGTGCTCATTTGATAAGCCCTTATATAAAAAGAACTTATGTATAAGTTGTTTCTACAATTGAATAGCTGTTGGAGATGATTTCACATATAGCATTGTGTAAGCTATTTTCAATTTTCGTAAGCTATTATGGTAAGTTTATTAAAATATGCTGAAAACGGCTTATGGCATTGGGCACTTCATGAGCTATTTAATAAGCCTTTCTATACATGTATACATGTGCTTATGCCATAACACAAGTTTAAATAAGCTTAAAATAAATGTAACATGTTTAAATTTTTTAAAAAGGTTCACTTTTTGAGAAATCAATAAGCTTTAACTATATTTGCCTGATTTAATGTAGCGTGCATATCAGACTTGAGTAACGAATTTGTTTTGGTTTGTGATTCAAGGTTACAGAGGCCACTGATTTCACGGCGCTGCAAGACAAGGAACCTTGGCTTTCTTCTTCAAAATTGGTTGTGAAACCCGACATGTTATTTGGAAAGCGTGGTAAAAGTGGTTTGGTTGCCTTGAATTTGGATTTGGCACAAGTTGCTTCATTCGTGAAAGAGCGTCTCGGTAAAGAGGTGATTTTTCCCTCTATGGTTCCGTCCTTCAAACTTTACATCCATGGTCTTGCATTTTATTTTTTTAGTTGTTTTAAGTATTTTCCTTTCAACCCTTATTTTAGTCAAGTGTTTATTTGAACATATAGGTTGAAATGGGTGGATGCAAGGGACCGATATCAACTTTCATTGTCGAACCATTCATCCCACATAATGAAGAGTTTTACCTCAACATTGTTTCTGATAGACTTGGGAACAGCATAAGCTTCTCAGAATGTGGAGGAATTGACATTGAAGATAATTGGGATAAGGTACTGCAACTCATCCTTTTTGTCTTGCAGATTGAACACTGTCTATGTCCTGCATTATCCATAAGCTACAAAGTGGTGTGTTCATATTTCAGGTTAAGACTGCATTTATTCCGACAGGAGTGTCTCTTACATCAGAAATCGTTGCCCCACTTGTTGCAACCCTTCCCTTGGAGGTAAATTCAATTTAAGTTTCACTACCAATTTGTTATTTTATGAACAACTAACTTTGGACGTTTTACGTATATTTATATATCTTCATATTTCTTTCATTCTTGACGTAAATCAATCCAGACTGTCTGAATGTGATTGAATACCCTGTATTTTTTTATAGATCAAGGGAGAAATTGAGGACTTTCTCAAGGTGGTTTTCACTTTGTTTCAAGGTATACAAAGTAACAAAGTATTTATTAACACACTACTGGATGGACTTATGTAATCCGCTTTATTGACAGTTACATTTAAACGGTACCATTTAAAAATAACATATATTAATTTGTTTACTTTTCTTGTGTTAGACCTGGATTTCACTTTCTTAGAGATGAATCCTTTCACATTGGTTGATGGAAAGCCTTATCCTTTGGATATGAGAGGCGAGCTAGATGACACTGCCGCTTTCAAAAACTTCAAGAAGTAAGTTCTTTCTCTTTAACAAATGCCAAGTGCTATTTTTGAGGACAGAATACACGTACTAATTTGTATGCATGGATATTTTGCGGTAAATATTTTTAAATGAACATACATTGTTGTGTTGGTTGCAGATGGGGTAACATTGAATTCCCACTACCATTTGGAAGGGTTATGAGTGCCACTGAGTCTTTCATTCATGGATTAGATGAAAAGGTATACTAATATAACTTTTTGACCTAAATGTACAATCTTATTCAATTCAGTTTATACTGTGTATGTATAGAAAATGTCCGTGTTTGTAATATTAACGACTGCTTATCATATATTCAAGTTCCATTAAATTTCTCAAACAGCCATCAATAATTTATCGATGAATGTAATAACTAATAATAGTGTTACTTATAGTTATGATTTGATGCTATTGGTTAATTTATACACTTGTTTAATTTTTGCAGACAAGTGCATCTCTAAAATTTACCGTGTTGAACCCAAAGGGTCGAATTTGGACAATGGTTGCTGGGGGAGGTGCTAGTGTCATCTACGCTGACACAGTGAGCTACTCTTTTTATCTTATTTGCAAACCAAAGTCACACTTAATCTCCATATTTGTAGCAAGAAGTGACAACTTCTGTACTAACTACTAAAACAGGTAGGAGATCTTGGCTTTGCATCTGAGCTTGGAAACTATGCAGAATATAGCGGTGCACCCAATGAAGAGGAGGTTTTGCAATACGCCAGAGTTGTAATTGATGTAAATAATTTTTTATTTCTGCTTGATTTTTGGTGTCCCTATCAATTATAGAGGCTGAACCATGGTGCTTACATGAATAGTCAGTCGTTGATTGAAGTATCGAAATTCTGTAGCAACAATAATCTTTTTATTTCTTTTCAGTGTGCAACTGCGGATCCTGATGGCCAAAAAAGGGCTCTTGTTATAGGAGGAGGCATAGCTAACTTTACCGACGTTGCTGCTACTTTTAGTGGCATAATTCGGGCACTTAAAGAGAAGGTAATCCCTATGATCATAGAGCTTTGATTAGTTATATCATGATAGTCTTGTAGTAAAGTAATTCATTTTTGAGCTATTGTGGTCCAGGAATCGAAGTTAAAGGCCGCAAGAATGCACATTTACGTGAGGAGAGGGGGTCCTAACTACCAAAAGGGTCTAGCAAAAATGCGAGCACTTGGAGAGGAAATCGGCATCCCCATTGAGGTCACTTAATTAATTAATGCATGCCTTTATTGATACTCCGTCTGTCTCATTTACAATATTTATTTGTCTCAAATTATTTGTCTGTTTATATTATCAATGAAACATTAATTATTATTTTCCACTAATATATCCTTATTTATTGTACCTCAACCCATATAACTACTCCACTAACTACTATTAATAAAGGTATTTTAGTAAATGAAACTCATTTTATCATGGAAATTAACATAATCGTTTTCTTAAGAACTGTGACCAACTCAAATGAGACACTTATAATGAGACGGAAGGAGTAGTATTGAACAATCAACTCAAAATTGTTTTGAGGAACAATCTGTTGATCCTTTTAGATATCTTCATTACAGGTTTATGGACCTGAAGCAACAATGACTGGTATATGCAAAGAGGCAATACAGTGCATTACTGCTTCTGCTTAACTCTATCCATTCCTGGTCAATGCTTCCTGGGTATCGTGTCATTCGCAAGTTGAAGTTAATGTTGATTATTGATTTACTTTTCCGGTCCTGGAGTTTGTATATTTAGTTAGACCATATGTTTAAAACATCAAGCTATCTAAAAATAGTTGTTGAGAATGTTGTCTCATTTTTTTGTAGAATTTGATGGTACTGTCTTGATACAATAAAAAGATTATTTTTCTTTTGATTGATACTTGTTTCTGTGTGTTGAATCTGTTGATATACTTTCTTCTGCTCTCCACACACACACAAAAGTATGCTTCTGGTTTGCTCAAAATAAGCTCTTTAAACTAAATAAAAACTCCACAAAACTGACTTATAAGGTGAGGACTATCTAAGCCCTGTAACTCGGTTGATGTGTATCTTGTGTGCCAAAGCAATATAAATCCTTCTTTTTCTGTATTTGTTCTTCTACCATTAATAAAGTGGTACTAGAGCTTGAGTTTTAGAGTGTTGAGAGAAGGCTCGCAATGACTCGAGTTTGTTTCGATTCCCTCATCTTATGAAGGGGAATTATGGTAGTCGGTGTCACGTATGAAAGCCTTGCTAGATGTTTGGAATATTATAAAGAAATGTTACACTCAATCTTCAAATGATGGTATTTTATCACCACTTGAGAAGGAAACTTTGTTGAAATCTAAGAAGAAATATTATAAGTTTGGATTTTTGGTAATAAGGTGTTGGCTATTGATTAGATCGTTTGTGCTATTGAGTAATCGAAAGATTTAGTTAGATTCAATGTTTGTAAATCAAGTGACGAGTTTGCTTCAAATCTATGAATAAAGATTCAAGAGAAGAAAAAAAATGAAACAAAAAGAAGTTAAAGAGAACGTGGTAAACTAAAAAGATATTGAGTTTGAGATAATTTATTATTGAACAAAATATTGTATGCTCTAAAGCAAACACAAAAGATATGGCATAGGCTAGCTAGCATTGATAAGGAATTTCAAAAGAATGCATTTGTTGGTTGTCAAAATTAGTATTCTTTATGTTAAAACTTATGATAATGGTAATATTTTGTTTGTCTGTCATTATTTGGATGACCTTATCTTTACTTAGCTTTGAAGTGAAGCAAATGGAGAGTGGCATTTTCATATAAGCTCTATATATACTGTCTTTATAACTTATTTACGAAGCTTTTCACAAACTGGTTTCAACACGTGGACACATAAGAGCCGATTTGCATAAACTTTTGAGTAAAAGGATATTCCTCACAAAAAACAAGTGAAACAGATTAATTCTTGATTTTTTTTTTTTAAGTTTCTGATAAAAATAAGCCGGGACAATTTAAGCACTTTTTAACTGTGTATGTGAACTTTTTATGGACCTTTGATAAAAAATAAAATGGTTTAGTCTCTCATTTGAAAACCAAATAAAAAAGAAGTTAAAAAAGAAAATGGCACAAACTTTTCTGGCTACGAGTAGGCATGAAAGAGGTGAAAACAAAAACTCTTGAAAAGCAAAATTGCGATTTCTTTGTGTTTTATTTTCAAATTGTAGTTTTTTTTTTTCCTGTATGTGATGATTTCGTTTTCTTTTCTTGAACCATTATATGACATCTGGATTGTCACATAATCCATCTACATTTAAAAAAAGTCGAGTAAGAAAAAATTTACAAAAAGACCCAATTTATTTTTGTCAGAGATTAAAAAACGTTGTTTTAAGGACCAATATATCTCCCACATATTTTGAGTGACCAAAATCTTCCTTCACTTTAAACTTTTTCGAGCACTTGAATAAATTATAGTAAATATTGATCAAAATATGTTTAAATTGGTTCTTCAAGTTACAAACAATCTTTAGTAGTATTAATCAAAATATAACTCAATGGTTCGAGATTGGGCTAGTAAAGGAGGCGTGAAAGATAGCCCATTATTTGAAACAAAGTCTCATTCTCAAGGATTTTTTTAGTTTTCTATCACATACCTCCCAATTCATATGAAAATATAATTTTGTCTTTTTAATTTGACAAAATTTCAAAATATTCGAAAGTTTCGAAATGACAATTTTCAAAACTTCCAAAATAGAAAATTTTAAAATTTTTGAAACTTTTCAGAAGTTTCAAATTTTTCAAAATAAGGATTACGTTTCAAAAATTTGAAAAGTTTCAAAAGTTTTAAATCTAAAAAGTTTCAAAATTTGGGAAATTTCAAAAGTTTCCAAATATGAAAAATTTTGAAATTTTTCTATTTTGAAATTTTTGAATTGTTTGAAAGTTTCGACAATTCTAAAATTTTCTATTTTGAAAATTTCAAGTTGTTAGAAAGTTTCGAACAATTTTAGAAATTGTCATTTCGAAACTTTTGAATATTTTAAAAATTTGCGAAGTTAAAAGAATAACATTGTATTTTCATAAGAATTGAGGGTGATAAATTTAAATGGGAACTGCTTAGTAGAAAACTCATAACTTTTTTACCACATGATTCGAAAAAGGCTTATCTCAAAACTTTAATAATATTTCTATGAAGAACACCCTTATATATTTTTTGAGGAATTTTTTCTCATCCTCGCTACTTAAAAAAATCTTATATTCTTAAAGTGTGCTTAAAATGAATGTCGTATATATTTTTACACGTATTAAGAATAATAAATAAATAAATAAATATTATATTTTTTACATAACTATCTATATTAACTATTATTTATTAAAAAATATCAGCAAGTGTTTTTAAAACACTTGTTTAATAATATAAAAAGAAAATAATATTTTGAGACTTGCTTAATCAATGTCTTCAAATTTTAAAAAATAATTTTTCTATTTAAAATTAT
>JBBPBT010000152.1:10206782-10226894 GCA_037974875.1 Cicer bijugum | reverse complement strand
AGGAACATGTTGAAGAGGTAAAAGATAAAGATTAAATTTGAATAAAAATTGATTTAAACTTAGAAGACCATAAATGTATTATTCTAAAACTTAAAGATCAATCTATGAGTCGTTTATTTTTATAATTTGTCACATCAATACTGAAATACACACTTCAATATTATAACAAATGAGGTATCACTTAAAAAATCTAATTAAAAAATAAATAAATAAATGATCTATTGAAAAACTATATGAACATAAAGAATTTAAATCATAATTTAACTAAGCATTTTAAACAACTAATTTATATAAATCAAATCCAAATATAAAATTATTTTTATACTACATCCAATTAAAGTTTGCTATTTATTCATATTCATCATGTGATTTTTTAACCAATAAATTGATGCGGCTAAACAATGTGATTTGATTGCATAATTGTATGTATCTGTCTCCAATAAAATTCTATTAGTAGTAAATTATTTCTTATCTTGTGACTCTATACTAATCTAAATACGTATAAGAATATTCTCTTCATTTCAAAAAGAAGGTTATTTTAATAAAATAATCATTTTAAAATGATTATCATTCTTAATTTTTAATATGACAATAATAATAATAATAATTTTTTATAATACTTTTTAATCCGTAAGGAATAATCTTTTTGAAAACTTAATCATTGTCGTGATTTACTATAATGAGTACATTCCATTGTATAATAGGGAAATTAATCCGAACAATTGTCTTTTTGTAGAGAGTCTATGCGGATTAGCACCTTATGAAGCATAGGTTGGGACGTTTCAATAGGTCACCAAATCACATTAGGTGGCAACCAACCATTGAAAGACACCAAATCCCTCTTTACAATTCTCATTTTTCGCACTATATATATAAATCACTAACTATGTCCCTCTCACTCAAAACTCCACTATCAATAAAACACAACACTAAAACAAAATTACATAGCTTTTTCCTTTACACAAACAATAACAATAACAATGGTTCCAACACAAAACAAACCCGAAGAAGAAGCACCTATCCATGGCGATGTTTTAGAATCCATATTCTCGCACGTGCCACTAATTGAACTTATTCCCTCTTGTCACGTGTCAAAAGCGTGGAACCGTGCGGTTTCTTCATCACTCAACCACGTCAGACGCATAAAACCATGGCTTATAATTCTCACCCAGACCACACGCGTCTCGCGCGTGATAACTTCGCACGCTTACGACCCTCGCTCGCACGCGTGGCTTCAGATAATTAATCACCAACCGTCGATCGACAAAACTCGCGAAATCTCCGCCGTTAGAACGTCTCACTCAACGCTTCTCTACACGATATCTCCGTCGGAATTTACTTTTTCACTTGACGCACTTCATCTTGATTGGCACCAAGCTCCTTCTCCGCGCGTGTGGCGCACGGATCCAATAGTAGCTAAAGTTGGAACGCGCGTGGTTGTTGCTGGCGGCGCGTGTGAATTCGAGGATGATCCGCTTGCTGTTGAATTGTACGACATGGAGAGCCGTGCTTGGGTCACGTGTAAATCAATGCCGGCAATGCTGAAGAGCGCGTCGGCGTCCACTTGGATTTCAGTTACCGTCGTCGGAGAAAATATGCTCGTGACGGAGAAGAATTCCGGCGTGACGTACTCGTTCAATACCATTAGGATGACATGGGAAGGACCTTACGATCTGCGTCCCGATCGGAGCGTCTTCTACTGCGTCACCGGAATGTTGTCGGCGAAATTGACGGTGGCCGGATTAGTTGGTGAAGCGGGGGATGTGAGAGAGGTGAAACTGTGGGCAGTTAAAGAGGAATTAGGTTCGGAAATGGAAGAAATCGGTTCGATGCCGAAGGAGATGGTGGAGAAGCTAAAAGGTGGTTCGGAGTTTGGTTCGGTTGAAGTGGTTTGGGTTGGGGATTTCGTTTTCTTGCGGAACACGTTGGTACCTGAAGAATTGGTTGTGTGTGAAGTTTTGCATGGGAATTTGTGTGAATGGAAGAGTGTGATGAACGCGGCGGTGAACGGCGGAACGAGGATGGTGTTTTGCGGCGGTGACGTGCAAATGGAGGATCTACAGAAAGCGGTTTTTTCGGAGAAAAGGACATTTTGCATGAAAAAGATGTGAATGTGAATGAATGGGTTACCTAAACTTTTATTTTATGTAAATTATTTGTTGTCTTTGAAAACGAAATTGTAGTTTGTGGATAATATCCCAATTTATTAAAATAATCCAAACGTGTATTATTCTACATACGAGGTTGATTTTAATTGATTGTGCTATTTTATCCACAAAATCTATACCTCACATTTATTTTAAGATTCTACACTATTATTTGTTTTTTGTTTTTTTAAATTAAACTTTCGCCTTCATACAAAAATAATATATGTATATTTTTAATTTTTATATATTTATTTAATATTTTATTTTATCTTCATTTCTTCTTTTATTTATATTATTAATTTATTACATCTATCGCAAAGTGTATATATCAATTAGACTATTGATCAAATATTTTTCTTTTTAATTTACAATTTATGGATAAAGAGACTCATGTTATATTTAAAGAATTCAAAGGGATGATGAATGTGAAAAATACCTATTTTATTTTTCATTAAAAAAATATATTTTATTTTAACTTATTTGAAATGACTATGAGAATAAAAATTTTCCTATTCCAATGGACATCCAACATGAAATTTCATAAGTTATATAGAGTCGATCCAACATGTTACGAAGTTTAAATTGAAATTATTAGATGATGTTTTTTGTTTCAAAAAGTTAATAAATAAATTATTAAAATTTTATTTAATAACTATAGAAAATTTCTTAAGAAGAATTAATGACATTTTTAAATTTATTTTCTCGATATTTTCCAAAACATAAAATAAAATATTTAAACTGTTTTACTGCAACATCAAAAAACACATGTAAACTTTTTGGTTTTTTAGTTTAAAGAAAATCGTGTATGTACGTTGTACCACTCCAATAATTAACATTAGTAATATGTTCATTATTTGTGTAAGACCCTTAATTTTAAATCCTAAATTATACAATTTTAGGGTATTTTGTGAGGAATTCTTAGGCTGTTAGTCCAGTTTTTGGTATTGAACGAGTTAAATGCCAAAAATATATTTTTGGAAATTAGATTAAAAATTATTTGTCGAAAAATAATTTATTTCCGTTACGAAGGATTTAATACCGGGCAATTTTGTTAAAAATATCTCGGGTTGCTGAAAATTGTACCGGACAATTGAGTTGCGACGACAGTAGATATTTTTATTAAATTAGATTAAGAGGAGAATGAAGTGATGGGTGTAAGAGTTGTTAGATATTTGTTGGCTTGGTTTTAATTATAATATATTAATATATATATATATATATGTATATATTGTAAGTAATAGATATATATTTATTTTGAGGGAAAAGAAAAGGAAATAAAAAGGGAAGAAAAGGAAATAGAAACAAAAGGAAAATAGAAGAAAGGAAAGGGAAGGGAACAGAAACAGAGGAAAACCAAAATGTTTCCTCCTTGCCTCGCGAAACCCATTTCTCTTTCTTCCTTCTACCTCCATTTTCGTTACTTCTTTTTGCTCAAGAGTAGAAACCCAAGGATTGTGGGTGAGTAAGAACAAATTTCTCAGCTTCATACTTCCTCTTTGTTTCGAAAACGAAGCAAAACGGTGTTAGGGATTTTAAAATCGTCAAACACAAACCTTCCCGTTTCATCTAGATCTAAGCCTCCTTTCAAGAAGTTATAGAAGGGAAGGTTGCTCACCTCCGTGCTACGGTGCTAGTGGACCAACTTTGGAAGCAACATTGCGAACAGAGATTTTACCGGACTTACTCACGGTACCGTAATCGAACGAATAAGCTAAAGTGAAGGTAAGGGCTCCTTCCAAACTTTTAGTTTGCATTTAGGGACTTATCTGTGGTTGTGTGGAAAAGAATTTGGTTAGGGTTAAAGTAATGTTTCGTGGAAAATGAATTTTAAACTCATTTATGTATGATTTTGAGTATATGAAACGTGTTGTGTTTGAGTGATGGATTGTGTTGATTTGTGTCGTCGTATTCGGCGTATTCATACTTGATGTTTGTTGATTGATGTGAATTGGTGTGAACCGTGAATTGAATTAAGTTAACTGGGTGTTAAGAATGGGGAATCTCTTAATGTCTTGGTTACTTAATGTTTGTTTTTGAAAATCGTTTCAGTTAAATGAGTATTAAGAATGAGGAATCTCTTAATGTCTTGTTTACTGAATGTATTGTTGTGGAAATCGTTTAAGTCAAAAGTATATTAAGAATGGGGAATCTCTTAATATGTCTGTTTGCTTAATGTTTGGTGTGAAAATCGGTTAAGTTAAATGGGTATTAAAAATGGAGAATCTTTTAATATCTGCATTTACTTAACAATTGTTGTGGATGGAGTTAGTGTATGCTCATGCATTTCATTTGGTAAATTGTGTTGACCCGTGATAGGTGGCACCTCGGTAAACAGTACTGACCCGTGATAGGTGGTACGTTTACGATTTACTTTTTGGTAAGTTGTGCTGACCCGTGATAGGTGACACCTCGGTTAGTAGTACTTTGGCCTGTGATAGGCGGTACACTTACGACTTACGCTTTTTCTTTTGGTAAATCGTGCTGACCCATGATAGGTGGCACCTCGGTAAACAGTACTAACCCGTGATAAGTGGTACATTTACGATTTATACTTTTTAGTAAATCGTGCTGACCCGTGATAGGTGGCACCTCGGTAATTGGTACTTTGGCCTGCGATAGGCGGTACAATTACGATTTACGTCCCTTCGACGAGGGTTTTGGTTTGGAATTCCGAGTCCATGCATTTTGGCATATACGCATCGCATTAGGGTGCTTGGCACGCGAGTCGTGTTTAATTCAAGTTATGTTTGAGTGTTTTGAACTTGAGATATTATTGTGAATTGTTGGTTCTTTTTGTCTGTGTTGGGATTGTCGAGTCAAGGTGATACTATGTGATTTGTTGGTTCATCTTGTCCGTGTGGGTATTGCGTTGTAACTGTTAAGGTGTTGTGTATTTGATTATGGAGTTTAAGTGTGATGGATTGTAAAACTATTTTTGAAACCCAAGTTGTCGTGGTAATTATGTTGAAATTGCTAAGTACTATGTATTGATTATCGTGTGTGAGTGTGATGGATTGTAAAACTATTTCGAAACCCAAATTGTCGTGGTGTTTATGTGGAAATTGCTAAGTGTTAAGATTTGGAGTTGTGTTTGAATATGATTGAGTTAGTTTATGTATTTTTGGAAGAATTTACAGGGGAATTGATTTACCCAATCGATTTGGTAATGTGTTTTTTTCAAAACCACTTAAGAAATCGATTTAGCAAATCGATTGGATTCATTACAGGGGTTCTGTCTTTCACGAAATCGATTTGCCCAATCGATTGGCCAATACAGGGGCTCAGTCTTCCACGAAATCGATTTCCCCAATCGATTGATGTAAGTCCAGAGTTCAATTTTCACTAAAAACTTTCAGGAAATCGATTTGCCTAATCGATTAGCTTAGTGGAAAATCTTATTTTGAGTTAGATAATTGATTGCTCAATTGATTTATCAATGTTTTGGTCAGTTATGTATTACTTGATGGATTGAGAACTTTATTTTGATTTCAATTACATTTGGCAAGCATTATATGAACTTTTAGCATATGGAAAATCCTTTTAAGGTGCATGCTTAGTTGAGAGGATATTTTGTGCATTTAAAAGCTTAAATGTTATGTCGGTGTTTAAACAAATATGAAATCTATTTTTATGTTTTAGGGCCATGAAAAAGTGATAAAACTTGTTTGGTACAATTATATTTTAAAATTTTATCAAAAAAAGTGAAAACTTAAAAACAAAAAGTTGTTTGATACATATATCCTTTTTTTATAATCATTCTCTTTTAATATATTTTATATATTAATTTAAATAAAATTTGAAATATTTTAAAATATAAATTTATTATATTAAATAAAAATAGGAATTAATTTGGTTTGATCAAAGATAAAAAAAAAAAACATTGATTTTTGAATTATGTAATTTGTGCTAACAAGCGTTTGCGAATTTGAGTTAAGTTGATTTCAAGCTAAAAATAATATTATATCAAATTTTAATTGAATTTTGACCAAAATCAATTCTTAACGAATGAAGTTAAAATACACTCAATTCAACTCAATTTATTTTAAATTTTAATTAAATAAATTAGGAAAAATATCATAGTAATATTTCATTCAAAATAATATATATATATATATATATATATATATATATATATATATATATATATAAAACTCATGTTCGTGAATATTCACTTAAAACTTTAAACATTTTAATGTGTTTTATTGTATTCATACCCCTTCTTTGTTAAACACTTTTCTAAGACTTTTTATTTAAGAACACCTTGTTTAGTCTTCGAAACGCAATTCATCGATATGTGCTTGATGATTCACATAGTTGTAAGTTGACTCAAATAACTCAATGCCTTGTTGAAGAGTCGATTAACACTCATTGTGAGTCGATTGACTGCTCTGGGACATCAAAAAACATAGTTCTTAAAGTTCATAGGTCAATTCATAAGTGCGTAAATCGATTTACAAAGTCTAAAACACTTGGAAAATGATATAAATGAGTTTCAAAGGTTACCAACGCAATATGATCATGGTTCAAATATTATGTATGCTAAAAAGCATTTAAATAAGCTTATATATCATAAAACAAAAACTTATATCTTATGCAATCTCTCTTGATCAAGTAGTTTACGCAAAAGCTAGAGAAGTAGAATCAACATAGCACACACACTAAAACCACCATCTAGATTAAGCAAGTCCATTCACACAGTTGTAAGTCAATTCAAATAACTCAATGTCTTGTTGATGAGTCGACTAGCACTTGTTATGAGTTGATTGACAGCTCTAGGAGTTCAAAAAACTGAGTTTTTGAAATTCATGAGTTAATTCATAAGTGGGTAAGGCGATTTACAAAGTCCAAAACACTTGGAAAATGATATCAAATGAGTTTCAAAGGTTACCAATGCAATATGATCATGCTTCAAACATAATGCATGCTAAAACACATATAAATAAACTTATGGATGATAAAAAAAATATATTTCTTATGCCATCTATCTTGATCAAGTAGTCTTTGGAAAAATTAGAGAAGTAGAATCAACAAAACACACACACTCAAAGCACCATCTAGATTAAGTAAGTTGACATCATTCAAAACACTAATAGCTTTACTTTAACATTATAGAAAAGAAAAGAACAACCACAAAATTAACAGTATTGAATAGTTCTTGCAAAACTTGAATAACTAAATGCTAAAACTATTCTACCATACAATCCAAACTAAAAAAGAAAAAAAATAATAATAATAACTGGAACGCATAAAGCATAGAGAGGCAAAAGATGGAATAAAAAACCAAGAGCATACACAACCAATTATTGATACAAAATCAATTTCAAAACACTAACATAAAGCAAATTCAAAACACTAACATTTCTATAGGTGATTGATCGTTTGAAGGGACCCCAAAACTACGCAAATTCCTCTACGTGCTACCTTTATGTTTGTGAAGCTTTTGATTTAGAATTAAAAGTGAAACATTTTAATTATTGTTATTTTATTCATCTACGCACTACTTTATGTGTAAGAGGCTTCTAATCTCAAGAGGATCAATTTTTGTTTATCAATAATAAAACACACTTTATTTTAAAACTATCAACACATCAATATTTTTTCTACCCATGAACTACGTAGTTTTGATTTCTCCATCGCCCCTGGAGATACATAGGAGCAAAATCACATTCTTGTTAAGCACAATAACAAATATTTGTTTCCATCTCTATTTTAAGCATCCTTTTATTTGAATATCACACACATAAAAAATAATAATTTATATTTCTATTTATTAATAAGAAGAAAGTAAATATTTTTAAGTAAACATAAATTTTGCATAATTAATTATAGATAATTGTTTTTTAACGGATATCATAGAGTGCTAATACCTTCCCTATGCATAGTCGACTCCTGAACTCTAAACTTTGTTTTAAAGACCATATTTTGGTGTTTTTTTAAGGCTTTCGCAATGTTTTCTCTATTTTAATTAAATTTTGGTGGCGACTCCATTGAATTCGAAAAAAACTCAAAATTTTAGGCTGCGGCAAGATGCTTAGAGCTTTTTTTTGAAAAATCTGATTAGGTACGCCACACTTCAAGTCAACAAGATTCTAATAATTGTTGACATGATCCTCCATGAACACGCCTACATCGTCCTACTCATCATAATAAGAGAAAGTTCAAAGAACTGGAACTTCAAAAAAAAGTTACCCATACGGGTAACGATCTAATTCTTCTTAATATATTTTCCACTTATCACTTTATAATACTTGAACATTTTTATTTCCTTTATAACATGATATGCGTTAAAAGAATCATTATTCAAATATTACCACAACAAAATCAGGATGAGAAATCTTGAGGCTTTAAGATGGGTCGATAACATCCCCCATAAAATAGACTATGGCGTGTTTTCAAGGCCAACGATGGGGGCACATGAAAACAAACATTGTCAAGTTAATAAACACAATGCGACACAATCACTCAATCACTACATTGGTCCAATAAACTTACAATAAATTGAGAGCATACAAATACAGTTGCATGGAAAAAATTAAATATGAGGTTGGTGAAACTAACACTCACCAAGTCATGCAACACGACCAATAATGTTATTCTTCATTGGTTCATGAAATAGTATACCTAAGAGAGGGCGACCAAACTGTCATTTCGATGTCAATCTTCAAAGAAAATGGTGTGATTGTGGGAAATTTCATGCTATACACGTGGCTTGTTCACATGTCATAGTTGAATGTTCTTACACTAGTAAAAACTATTTAGTGCATCTGCCTAACGTGTAGAGAGTTGTTAATGTATTTAAAATCTACAAATAAAAATTTTCATCTATATAGTGTGAAGGATATTGACCTTCATATGAAGAATAAAAATGCATTACAATCCTTAAATGTGGAGAATTAAAAAATATCGTCCAAATAGCACCCGCATTAGAAATAAAATGAAAGTTAGACAAAAACTGTCAATAAAATACGGATTATGTCGGTTAACTAGTCATACTCGAAAATATTGTTCAAATGTTAATGGAAACTCTAGTCAATCTATATAATTTTTGTATTTTTTTGTTGGATTTTATCAATCTTAATGAATTATATTATTATATTATTTTTTTATATTTAATTGTTGATAAACAAAAAATAATAATAAATGGACATTAATAAAGTCCATTTTAAAAAATAATATAAGAAACGGTCAATCACCATTGCAAAGGAACACATTTTTCAAAATGTCTATGGCAAAAAAAAGTGTTAAATATAGTGAATAAAATATATAATTAATGATGAGATAAAAATACATTGATTATTTAAAAACAGGAATATATGGAATTTTAATAGGCATAATGGCATATCCAACGAATTTATTATGGTTTAATTAATTTAATATTTTATTTACATTTAGTCTATCAATTAATATGCTGACATACTCATTAGCACTATATAAATCTCTAGATAACATTGTAAATGGACAAGGATGAACACTACAATGAGCTTTTCTCTCAAACTGACGTTTTGTTTTGTTTTTGTCGTCGTTGCATCAGGTTGGATATCAATAAGTGATTTTCCTATACATTAAATTGTGTTCATTCACTTCAATTAATTTACTTCGATTCTTTTATATATTACATTCATATATTGTTGTTTAATGTAATATAATCCTATTATTCTTTGTGTATACAGATATGTTCATAGAATCTGAAGCGAGAGAAGGAGGCGTTGTACGTTTGTGTCCTAGATTTTGCTATGTTGATGAGTGGGAATGTGTTAACGACTTTTGTACATGTAAAAAGGAACAAGTTGGCACATTACGAGCGTGTTGCGAGAATTGTGTTGTTTCATTGTGTCACTGTCCACCGAAGTGTGATTCATGTTCACAATCCAAAGCTCTTATAAACACTTTTATTGCTAGTCAAAGTCATTTTCATAACTTGTAAACTGAGTATCATATGATGTTATATTGAGATCAATTCATTAATAATAAAAGGGTTACATTAAATTTTGTTTAAACTACCCATACAATTATATTTTTATTCATATGCTTAATTGATACAACAATGTCAGTCCATGCGTTAGACAGTGAATCTATGGTTGAATTATTCGAGTGTTTTGATTGAAGATTTATCTTGTTTAAAAAACAATTTTTATTATTTTATAAATTATTAAATTAATAATTTCTAAAAATAATCTTATTTATTATATAAAAAAAACTGTATTATTATAAGAAAAAATACAACTTTTTTATATTAACTTAGAAAGTGTGTTATTTTAATTCTTTTGAAATTCAATATATTTATTATTTTTAAAAACAATTTACTTTTATAAAAGTAAAAAAAATATTAAGTATCAAACAAATTGTGAGTTTTCTATTATAAATATCTTCTTTTATCTAACAAAGTGGTATCTAGAGTCTGGTTGTGAGATTTGAGAAATGGCGACTCGTGATTACACTACTTTCCACTTTTTCTTCTAAAAAAAAGTGAATTATGAAAAATGGTGTCTTCGCATGAAAACATTGTTTGGCTCTCAAGGTGTATGGGAGATTGATACAAGATGAAGAGGGATTGTCTCAAGTTGAAAAGGAGGTTTTGGCAAAGACAAGAAAGAAGGATGAACATGCTCTTACTCTTATTCATCAATGTTTGGATGATTCTATGTTTGAGAAGGTTGCCAATGCAACAAATTCAAAGGAAGCTTGGAGGCTTTTGGAGAAATCACTCCAAGGCATTGAAAAAGTGAAGAAGATAACACTTCAATCCCTAAAAGGGAGAATTCAAAGCTTTGAAGATGAAGGATTCCAAATCAATTTCTAATTATTTCTCAAGGGTGAAGACAATTGTAAATAAAATGAAGAGATATAGAGACCAAATAGAAGATGTTCATGTAGCGGAGAAAATTCTTCGCTCCTTGACTCATAAGTTCGATAATGTGGTGTGTATTATGGTGGAATCAAAAGATCTTTATTGAATGTCAATTAAGGAATTAAAAGGTTCATTGCAAGCTCAAGAAGAAAGAATGAAGAAAAGGCGAGATGAGTCATTAGAGCAAGTTCTCAAGATCAAAGCTTCATTGAAGGATGATAAAGGATTCAATAGTCAAAACGAACATGGACGTGAACAACGAAGAGGACGTGGTCGTGGCCAAAGAGAAAGAGGAAAAGGTTTCAATCGTGAATCAAACTACCACGAAAGAAGTCACTAATCACCAAGAATTCATGGAATAGGAAAAGGTTATGGCTATTATGAAAGTTAAAAAAAGGTATGACAAATCTAAAGTGGAATCTTTTAATTATCATGAATTTGACTATATTTCTTGAGAATGTCGTAATGCTCCTAATAAAGAGGAAAAAAAAGGCTAATCTTGTTGATGAATATGAAGAGTCAATTTTGTTGCTAACACTCAAGGAAGAAGATAGAGATGCTAATATTCATGGTACTTGGACAATGATGCAAGTAACCATATGTGTGGATACAAAACAAAATTTGTGGAGCTTAATGAAAATATGAATGGAAATATTTCCTTTGCAGACTCATCATAAGTGAAAATTGAAGGAATGTACGCTTTTAATCTCTTCTAAAGATCTGAGTCATAAGTGTATTACTGATGTATACTATGTACTTAAATTAAAGAGTATTATTTTGAGTTTGGGTCAATTTCTTGAAAAAGGATATGAAATTCTCATGAAAAATAAACATCTTTGGCTTAGAGATCAAAATAATTGTTTAATTGCTAAGGTACTTATGTCGAAAAATAGAATGTTTATCCTGAACCTAAAAACTATTAAAACTAAATGTTTGAAGATGAGTGTCCAAGGTGAAACATGACGTTGAACTTTGGTGCACTTAAAATTATGGGATAAAATAATATAGTTAAAATGATGTCCTTAATCAATCGTCAAAATCAATTATGAGAAGGTTGTCTTCTTGGCAAGCAAGCTAGAAAACGCTTCCCTAAAGAAGCCACATAAAGAGCAACTAAGTCACTATAACTTGTGCATACTGACTTGTGTGGACCAATCAATCCATATTCATTTGGTAAGAGTAAATATGGCATTCTCTATATTGATGATTTTAGTAGAAAAACTTGGATTTATTTCTTAAAGAAAAAATCATAAGTTTTTTTCGCTATCAAGAACTTTAAAGCTCTTGTAGAGAAGGAGAGTGATCCTGAAATCAAAGTTTTGAGAACTGATTGAGGACGTGAATTTACTTCGAAGGAGTTTACAGAATTCTATGCAACTCATTGAATTCTCCGTTCCTTGACAGTTCCAAGATCTTCGCAACAGAATGGAGTAGTCGAGAGAAAGAATCGAATTACTTTGAACAGGGCAAGATGCATGCTAAAATCCAAAAGGATGCCAATAGATTTTTGGGCTGAAGCAATTTCTCGTGCGTTCTATTTGGCAAAACACTATTCGACTTCAAATGTTAAAAACCAAAACCCTCTATAAGCATGGAATGGAAGGACGCCTAGTGTTAGTCACTTAAGTGTCTTTGGGAGCATAGCATACACACATGTGCCACAACAAGAAAGATTCAAACTTGATGATCTAAGAATCAAACATGTATTTGTTGGCTATGATCCGCATTCTACAGGTTACAAGTTGTACAGCCAATAGAACAACAAGGTAGTGGTGGGTCGTGATGTTAAATTTGATGAAGATGCTACATCGAATTAGGAGGATCAAGAAGAAAAAAACTGTAATTTCCTTCCATACTTTGAAGAAGATCAAGAGGCCATGACACCATTTCAAGATACAACTCCACCTTCTTTACCTTCTCATTCACCTACTTCTCTATATCAAAGTTCAAGTGAAAGACCAAGTTAAATGAAAGATATAAAAGACATTTATGAAAGGTCAAATGAAATTACTCTTGTCCTTAAAGAGTTGTATTGTTTCTTAGTGGTTAGTGAGCCATTAAATTATGGAGAAGCAGTGAAAGATAAAAGGTGGATACAAGTCATGAACAAGGAGATCAAATCAATTGTGAAGAAGAACACTTGGGAATTAGCAACTCTTCTAGAAGGTCATGAAGCAATTGGAGTCGAATGAGTGTATAAGACTAAAAATAATGCTAATGGAGAGATTGAAAAATACAAAGCACGACTTGTTGTCAAAGGCTACAAACAAAAAATGAAGTTTACTATAAATAATTTTTTGCATCAATTGCTCGCATGGACACTATTCATTTACTAATATCTATAGTAGCAAAAAATAGGTGGAAAATTTTATCAACTTAATGTAAAATAGACATTTCTAAATGTCTATCGTGAAGAAAATGTCTATGTTGAGCAGCAAATGGGTTATGTGATTAAAGAACATGAAGATAAAGTTTTGAGATTGAGTAGAGCATTGTATGGATTAAGGCAAACACCAAGAGCATGGAATAGTCGCATCGCCAAATACTTCTAAGACAATGGGTTTGCTTGTTGTCTCAGTAAATATGCTCTTTATGTCAAAATTTATGATAATGGAGATATTTTGATTGCTTGTCTCTATGTGGATAATCATATATTCACTAGGAACAATCCAAGTTTGTTTGAAGAGGTCAAAAATGACATGGCGCTTAAGTTCAAGATGACTGATATCAGACTCATGTCATACTACTTAGGCCTAGAAGTAAAGAAATTGGAAGAATGTATATTTATTTCTTAAGAAAAATATGGAAATGAAGTTTTGAAGAAATTTAAAATGTTTAATTGCATTTCGGTGAGCACACCAATGGAGAGTGGATTGAAGTTACAAAGTTTGAAGATGGACAAAAGTAAGACCCTTCTTTTTCCAAAAGTCTCGTCTGAAGCCTAAGATACTTAACATGTGCAAGGCCTAATATTCTATATGCGGTTGGAGTAGTGAGTTGTTTCATAGAAGTTCATACTACTACTCACATGAAAGTCACTAAGAGGATACTCCGCTACCTTAAAGGTACACTTGATTATGGACTATTTTACTCATTTTCTAATGATTTTAAACTTTTTGGGTTCTGTGATAGCGACTTTGTAGGATATATTAATGATAGAAAGCGTACTAGTTGTTTTATATTTTTCATGGGGGACTGTGATTTTTCTTGGACCTCAAAAAAACAACCTATTGTCACACTTTCAACATGTGAGCCAAAGTATGTAGCAACAACATCTTGCATTTGTCATGTCATCTGGCTAACGAGATTATTAAAGGAACTTCATATGCCACAAAAGGAAGCTACTGATATTTGTATAGACAACAAGTCTGCACAACACTTTCAAAGCATTCAATGTTTCATGATCGCAGCAAGCACATAGACGCAAGATATTATTCATTAGAAAATGCATTGCCAAGAAAGAAGTTGATCTTAAATATGAGAAGACTCATCAAGATCAAGTTGCAAATATTTTTACAAAGACGTTAAAATTTGAAGACTTTCAAAGGCTAAAAGCAAGACTTGGAATGAAGAAGAAATTTCAAATTAAGGGAGGACAATGCTATTACTAATTTGAAATTAGATAAGTCTAGAACCATGTAGAATTTCTATATAAGAATCTATAAGTTCTTTAATTATAAAAAATTGAATGTGTAGAGCTTTCTATTTGTACATAAAAATATCTCACTGTACTTGACATTAAGCATCAAGCAAATTGTGAGTTTTCTATTAGAAACACCTTCCTTTATCTAATAGAGAGAAGTTGTCGTCATTGTAATTTCTTTCTTTCAAGTGTTGCAGGTTCCTATCTGTGTCTTTTTTCCTTTCATCTCATTCTCCTTGTTGTTTTAAACCCTAATTAAGTAGGTGTTTTATTTATTTATTTTGGTGAACAAAATACGAATGTTACGTAAAGAAGAAGAAGCCAACAATTTTGCATCAAACTTGGTGTTTCTCCTAAAAAGGTTTATTCTTTTTTTAACTCTTTCAATTTTAAATTTCTATATTTTTCTAGTAATTTTTGTTTCCTACTTATCAATTTTGGTTTTAGGTCCCTTGCCTAGATTTTTAATTTTTCAAATATGGATATGTGAAATATGAAAATGTGGAGGTATATTTTATATATGTGGGACTTTGTTTTTGAAACCCCATTACGGAAGGAAGTCCACTATCTAATTTAAAATGCAAAATCCAGTACGGATACCCAACATAGGAGAGCTGCTGTTGAGAAAAGGAGAAAAATGAATGAGGAAAGGCAGGCGCCCCCGGATGAGCAGCCCACACAAAATCCTATGTTCGATGCAGAACAGGATGACCAGGCGTTGTATGAGCAGCCGCAGGATGACCAGGTGAAGTATGACCAGCATCAGTATGAGCAGCCGCAGGATGACCAGCCGCAGGATGACTAGCATCAGTATGAGCAGCCGCAGGAGCAGCAGTAGTATGAGCAGTATGAGCAGCAGCAGCCACAGTATGACCAGCCTGAAGAGTTGATGTTTCCTGGAGGTCCTTATGATCTTTATGTCCTTACCGATTATGAGCATCATATTGCAATTAATGTGTGGAATGGACATGTTAGTAAATTATTTATTTTATTACATATTATAATATATTTCTAGTATATGTTATTTTATTACACATTATAATTTATTACACATTATAATTTAATAATTTATTTATAGTTATAAGATTATTTGTAGTTATAACATTATAATTTATTACATATTATAATTTTTAATTGTGTATTATTTTTAATTAAACAGGATAGACGTGCCTTGAAAGTTGTTTCAAATGGCAAAAAACAAGACAAATTCATTGATATCAGATATCAATTACATGCTGAAATTGATCATTGGATTAATACATCTGGATTACGTCATCTGAGAAGATGTAGTTTGCATATGATTGACGGTAATATGATATCTGCTTTTGCTGAGAGATGGCACGCAGAGATTAGTTCATTTCACCTGTCATTCGGTGAAATGACTATTACTCTTGACGATGTCAGGGGTCTTTTGAGCATCCCATGTACTGGAGAGTTTTTTACACCTCCCGCAAATGTCAATGAAGATTTGGCAATTGCTGTTGTTGTTCAGTTGTTGGGAGTTTCATATGATGAAGTTGTGGCTGAGACTATGACTAATAGAGGGGCATCTTATAGTTTTGAGTGGTTGAAAGATGAATTTTTTAAGAAACTTCATGAACGTAGATATGACTGTGCAGCTAGGGCATATCTACTTCATTTGGTAGGGTGTACTATTTTGGCTGATAAAAGTTTTACACTTGTAACTGCAAAATATTTGTTTTTGTTTCAAGATCTTGATAGTTGTGGTAAATGGGCATGGGGACCGGCTGCACTTGTTGTGTTATATGCACTTGTTGGACTGGCTGCATTTGTATGTTTCTGTTTCAGACTTATGTTATTATTCGCGACTTATGTTATCAGTAGACTTATTTTGTTAGCGATGTATGTTATTATTCGTGAGTTATTTGTTATTCAGACTTATTTTGTTAGCGACTTATTCAGACTTAATTAATTAGCGACTTATTTATTATTCAGAGATATTATCGACTTATGTATTATTGAGACTTATTATTCGCGACATTAAATTTCAAATAACATTTAAATTAAAGCAACATACAAATTAAAGTGTCAATCATATCATTTAAAACAACTTACAACTCAAAAGTGCCAATCATCTACCAAAGACATATAATCTGAATTATTTTCTAAATCTAAAGAACCCCAATGTTGTAGACGTCCTGCATAAGCGATAGCCCATGATGTAGACTCATACCTACGATGCTTCTTCCAATGCCATGCAAGTGGAGGTAACAGACATGCAGATTTCAATTTAACTTGAACCCAATGATTTTCGTTAACAAAACCAATGCTGATAACACGATCACGTGACAGATCTCCATTATGTGCACCCCTCAATGGGAAAAAAGTCAAACAAAAAGATTTTGCTAATGTAACAAGAACGAGATTATATTTTGTTGCTATCACGTAACTCGTATCAGGAATGGTCATCCACTTCTCGTGACATTGGTTATCCAACTCAGTTACAAGTAAAGACTCTGTCACTTCTTGCAAACGTTCCTTGAATAATGCAACATATAAATCTGGTTTGGATTTAATCTCTGTATACAACTGTCGACGTATAATGCTCCAGGATTCTTCACCATGACCAAGTAAAGCAGCAATAGCACGATATCCACAGTTTCCATCTGCTTTAACATTAACTATGTATTCAATATATAGATGAATTAAAAAAGGAAACTCGTGGAAATATTTTTTAACCTGATGGGAGACTTGTTTGGAAGTTTGATGAGAGACTTGTTTGGATGTTTGATGGGAGAATTGTTTGGATGCTTGCTAGGAGACTTGATTATCAACATGCTCAAAGTATGATGGGTCGCGATATACGTCATATCCCTTCGGCTTATTGCCTTTTTTCTTAACACCACCTTTTGTTTTGATTTTATCCACTGGTGCACAGATTGATGTTGTCTCCGGATATGCTATTTCACGCAACTTGCTCTTTAATGCCCTTCTTTAAGCAACATTAAGTGTTTTTCCATGTTTTCCAAATTATATTCATCTCCGATGTATTGTCCAACTCTGAATCATTTGTCATCTGTTCATCCTCTTGATCACTATTCAAGGTTAATTTCCTCCAATGTATATGAACAGCATCTAATGGGATTGGAACACCTTCTAGCTTGTATCGTGCTAACTCACACGTACAAGGTAATCCATGAGTCTTTCTAAGTATACAACAACACACATCTTTAGCATTACCGACATAACTGACTCTCTTGTATTCTTCAACAATATCACCTAAGGCTTTCTTGGATACCACCCAAGTCAATTTCTTAAAGAATGGATTGTTGTGTATATGCTCTTTGCGACCCTTACTTGTCTCAAATGAACCTTTGATCTTAATAATTTGATACTTCAACATGTCTTCATACAATTTCATGCCTTACAAAAATCTCTTTTACTGTGTTCCAAAAATCTCTTCAATGACCAATGAGCAGACTCAACCCTAATATTTAAAAAAAAATAATTCAATTAATCATATATCATATATAAAATAAAATACAAAATATGAAGTTTTAATGACATACCTATTAGTCGTAGTATTTCCTAGATGCAATACTCGATTGGTCCATGCTTCAACAAATCTTTCCTTATGAGGATTCAACCATGTGTCTCGAACGTAGTAAAAAAAAATAATATTATCGACACATGCTTGCTCAAATATTTGCAAAAGTACCTCGTACTCATTCTCTTCAGAACAATAAACAATTTTACTCCACAACTCAAGAATGGGTTCTTGCATGTCTTTGTTTAATATTTACTGTTTGCATTTGGCTCTAACATTTTTGTTAATATGAAGTTGACAAAGTAAATTTGTTGAAGATGGAAATACAAATTTAATTGCATTCATTAAAACAAGTTATCTGTCAGTGACAATCACCTGAGGAAACGACGTGTTTGAAAGAAACAACTCTTTTAACTTCTCCAATGCCCACCAAAAGTTGTCTTGACGTTCAGAATCCATATAAGCAAATGCAACATTAAATGTCAACCTAGTTGAAGTTACACCAACAATTTCAAACAACGGTAATTTATACTTGTTGGTTTTATAGGTGTTATCCATGACCAGTACAAGAGGGAACATGTTCAACAAAGTTATGGAATCTGGGTGCGTCCAAAACATATCTCTCACAATGTTGGAGTCCTACTCCAACAAGTATATTTCTCAGCTTCAAGTAACTTCAACAAATGTTGCATATCAGTTCTAGGTCCCATCAAATTCTTCATGTATGTACTTCGTCGCTTGTAAATTTGATAGATACTAGTCACATTCTTCGTATCATGATCTCTCAAATATGACAAGATGTATCTCGGTGCAACGTGATATTTTGTCAACTCGTCAACATGTTTCTTATCTTCTTCTGTTAAGTGTCCCATAAATGCATTATTTTCAAAAGTAGCTACTAACTCATGGTTGTGAAGTCGACAAATTAAATTAATAATCCATCCTTCATCTTTTTTCAGTGATCTCGATCTAAGTTTAAACGGACATCCACACCTTTTAGTTGAAGTACCTGTGTCATTTTTATTTGACTTATATTCTCCACCTCTATCACATCCATGAATTAATTTTGACTTTCTTCCTCTTTTTCCAGTCTCTACGTCTGATCGAGTAATGATAACAGCTACTCGATTTTGTCGACCTATCTCTCTTGTCTATGATATGACAGCTTCTCGTGACTCAAAAATTTGATCAGTTGTAAATGCTTTAGTTAAATCTATAAATACTGGTTGTGCGTTTTTCATCCCTATTTCAAAAAAAAAAACAATAACAAACAGATTAAAAAATATTAAAAAAAAATTAAACTACCGGAAATTTCAAACATCCAAATTTCCGGTACACAAAACGAACTATCGGATATTTCAAATTTCCAGGAGCTACCGGAAATTTCAAATTTCTGGTATTCAAATTATAATTACCGGAAATTTCAACGTCCAAATTTCAGGTAACTACCGGCAATTTCGTTTAGAAAAACTGCTTACTGGAAATTTCAACGAGGGGTCAGATTTTGAGGTAAATTTTTTTTACTGCTCTGGTGAATGTATTTATGAGGATTAAAACTAGATTTTTAAGAAAATGGGAGAGGGGGGGAGGGTATGAAAGGCAACATAATTATATCGATTGATTTGAGCTTATTTATTATTTTTTCCATTTTTTTTAATAGATTAATTTATTAATAATATTCTTAATTATTTATTGTATAAAAGAAAATATATAAGATAGTATATTAAATGATTAAAGATATTATAAGAAAAAAAAATTCATAATAACATTAATATTAACGATGTTCATAACCTATTTTTAATTAATTTTTTAATCTTTTCTAGTTAATTTATGAAAATAATTTTAACTATAAAATAATTTTATTTTATTATTTTATTTTTATTATAAAAATAATTTATATATAAGTTTACATGATAAATATTTAGATTTTATTTCAGATGTAGTTTTTTTATTTTCACTAATTTAT
>JBBPBT010000152.1:10184170-10202572 GCA_037974875.1 Cicer bijugum | reverse complement strand
TTAAATAAACTCATATTTCATTCTTTATTCGATGATTTAATGTTGGTGGAGATGAAAATATGAATTTATTTGAATATTTGAGTTATGTATTTGATGAAATTTGCATTATATTGAAGATTATAATTAATTTTATGGATTTTGTTTAAAAATTTTAATAAATTTTTATAAAAAAAGGATAATATTGTTGATATTTTAAAACATAAAAGATCAAATTGTTACTTAAAATTAAAAATAAAGAACTAAATCGAACCCAAAAAAAATTAATTAAAATTAAAATTAAGTTAAAAAACTGTGATTATTATTTAATCGTTAATTTTTTAATTAAAGGTGATAAATTTTTTTTGATATAATTATAAAAATAATACAAAAATATTTGTTTTTAAAAAAAAAACAATGCTAACAAGACATTGTTAAACACACCATCTTTAATTGATTTGTGTTAATAAGGTCTCTCAATTTATGCACTATTCCAAAGAACCACGTTGAAAAGCTTATAAGCGTATACTAAGATATCTTAAATGTCGGTGCAAAGAATTGAGTATCTATCACATTCCTGCCCTTGATGAGACTGTAGACATTCTTACCAAGCCTATTACAACATCCATGTTTCTCAAATGTCGTTCCAAACTTATGATTCATCATTCATCATCCTTGATTATGAGATTAATTCTAATCCAGTTTAATGCTTTAGCTATATTTTAGGAATTAGTTAATTTTGACTAAGTCAACTGTAGTTCAGAGTTAATACACTAACCAACTCTCTGATCATGACATTTTTTAAAAAACTTAGCCACCACACTTTTCTTTCTCATCTCTTTCTTCTTTAATTGTCTCATAGAAGATGTCTCATAGAAGATGGGTGATTTGATACCATATTTTGATACGAAATCACTCTTATATATTATATTTTCTTTATCCTTTTACATAAATAAGTTATTGTCACATAAATATATTTTTCTGTATTTTTTTTTCTCAATTAAATTCGACATTGTTTTGTTTTCTCATCACGGTTTGATATTCATTTATTTAGATTGACATATTAATTTTATCCATATAGATTCAATTAATGATTTCAGCATTTTCGACGTTGCAATTTAAAGACATAAATATTTCGGTCACTTTAATTTTGCCAAATTTACAGATATTTTATAGTTTTAAGATATTAACTTAGATATTGCGCATATATATCATTTTGATTTTTAATGAATTAGTATTTGTATTGTTTTCAATCGATATACTCTTTTAATATAAATGAATATTATTTTTAACTAATGTTATTCAATTCAACAATAAGTTTCTACTAAAATAGTAGATGATTCAATCATATATATATATATATATATATATATATATTGATACACTTTTATTTTCAATGAGACAAATAATAAAGAGAAACATAACATAATTCAAGATTGCCTTCATCAGTTATTCTCCCAACTCAATTTTCAACCCTCTCAAATTTTCCACGCTTATCATGTGATGTAGCTCTGGTAAAGTTTTCTTTTTGCTTACTTTATGCTCTGGATGTTCTTGGAATCGCATCATAATTATGTTTGAGTTCGACATTGGTAGGCCATGAAAGTCAGTGGGGGTATACAATAATAGTTGCAACACCATTCAAACATTTGAATTCTATTTTAAAAGAACAAAAAGTAAACATGCATTGTAACAATATAGCAATAAATCAACAAATAAGCCTACTAAACTTTTAATTGAAAATATGATAATAATTAATATAAAGAGTAAGATTCTAAAATTAAAAGTGATATTGATACATTAAAGTCTATTATTCTATTGAACAAAAGACAATTAGGAACACAGTTTTTTCCCACCAGATAAATAAAAGGGTGTCATTTGCCTTATTGTGTTATGTTATGATGCTAATTAGGGATTTGGTGTGAGTGGTTTGAGTTGGGTCCCATGATCACAACCTTGTATGATAATAACTTATGTATTCAATAAAGTTAAGTACTCTCCAAAGCTGTTCCACACAATTTTATCTAATATATTGACTTAATTTATTTTTTTTCTGATTTGTAAAATTGGTTCTTAATCTTTTTTGGACTTTTCCTAAAAAAATTTAATTAAAAAAAAATTGTTTTAATATAATTTAAATTGATATGATATACAATTTTATAATATAAAATCATTTATATATTTGATTATTTATATATTTATATATTTATTATTTAAATTAAAAAAAATTAAAAATTAAAACTAAAGTTTTTAGAATAATTTATTACAATATTTTTTAAATTAGAAAAAAAATCAAAACTATTATATTTAAAAAAAAACCAAAACATATAGATAGAAATAAAGTACTAATTTTTATAATATGGGAGTGGTTGAGGAGATGAATAAGTTGGTCAAGCTTGTGGGTTCAAACAATAAGTAGGGACCAAAAACCATTCAAATTTTACAAATTGTTGGTTGGAGTAAATATTTCCGCTTAACTAAGATTTTGGAGCGATTGTATAAAAGCGTGTATTACATGTGTGTTATAGTATGTGTGTTTTGGTTAATGAAAGTATGTCTTAACTAGGATTTTGAAGTTATGAGGAATCTTATGCTAAGATTGTATTGGTTAGAGGGGTTTGGAGGGGAGGGGAGTGGAGGGGATAAAATATTAGTAAGTTTTTGTGTTTGGTTCAAATTTTAAGAATATGTTTTTCTTCACTTTTTAGAAATCTTTTTTATTATTGAAAAGTTATAGATTTGGACCATAGCAGAGAAACTCAAAGACAAGTTGCTTCTAACACCATTAAAGCAATTTTATCAAGAATAATTTAGGAATCTTTCTTGTAATTGTTCTCCAATCTCTATTTTTTTTTATTTCTTTCATGAGTTACTACACCCTATTTGTTATGGATGAGTGTAACAAGATGAAACCTTTATTTTTCTGATTTGATTTCTAGTTATATGAATGAGTTTATTGAATTATTTTTCTCATCTCTATGTTTAATGTTTTTATTACTTGATCAATTTTAAAATATTTTATGATTCGTATTTTAAAATGGGAGTTGACTTTACGAATGTTTGATATGAGAAATTCATGACATTGTAGTTTAGAGACAGATGCATGTCATAAAACCAATTAAATTTGTTGTAAAGGCAATAGTTTGAAAAGAGAAATCTTGTACCGTAAAATTTAATTCTAATATTAAATCCACTAAAGAACTCACTCTTACTTTGAAATTAAAGGTTCTGTCACTAAGACATTAGGGTAAGAATAATAAAGAGAATTCCACAATAATTCAATAAAGGAATTTAGTAACTAGGATCAATTTAGAAATCAAGGTTGGATTCAAAGTAAAACTCATTACTGACATTTTTCTTATTATAAAGAATCAATTTTATTACCGTTTTTAATTTTAAATATTATTTCAATCAATTCAGAATTTTTTTTATTCAATTTTAGAAATTAAATACAACTACATAGTCATACGCAATCCTTAAGTTCAATACTCACTACTATCGTTTTATTAATACTTGCAACGATTCAATATATTTGCTGAAACACTATAAAAACCTTACATTCTTAATAGCAAAATAATATATCACATGATGAAAGTTTTATACAACTAAATTTAATAAAGTATGTTTTTACGACTAAATTTAATAAAAAAATTATATTTTATATAGACTTATAATATTTTAATTCATAAAAGAATACTTTCAATATTCTTTTAACATTTTTCTTTAACATTTTTTATATTTTCTTTTATTATTTGATGATTCATCATAAATTTATGAGACTCTTCTAAAATGATGGGACTGATGTAAATAATTAGATGAATATAATAATAAAAAAAAAAGTGTTAAATTCATGATTTGATATAGTGAATTCAACAGTTTACAAATCCGATCCCTTTGCAAGTTTTCAATAAATTCTAAGATCTTTTCTACTTTGAACTGGAATATCGTCTCCCACCTTGAATTTTATGGAAAAAAAAATATTATAATCATTTGAACACCATTCTCTTATCCTAAATTTTATTATAAAAAAAAAGTGTTATTATCACTTCTTTAATATTGTAGAAATGATAAACGATTTATCTTTAATTCTTAGTTCAACGAATAAAATATTAATATTGTATGGTTAAACATCATGTGGCAGATTTAAACTCATAATCTCTCAGTTATATGTGAATTTTAGTGATATTTACCATTTTAACAAAAAAATATTTTAATTATTTTTTTCAGTTGTACCTTTCAATTATTATTACTATATACACTACTTTTAAAATATTAATTTCATTTTTATATTTATGATAATAAAAATCTCAGAATAATCAATAAAATAATTTGATAAAATAATTTTTTTTTACACATTAAGCTTCTTAGTAGTATGTATATAAAAAATCTTAAATAAACATGAGTATATAAAGTTACAAAACTCGCAGCCTCACTTGTGATTTAAGCGTGGAACATGAACCCAAATGTGCTTTTAAATATTCAATATGGCATTTTACATTTCTCAATTCCCAAAGACAAGGTCTTAGATTAATGTTTCACAGATAGATGTTGTTAAGCATACTCCACCACACTATAGCTTAAAGCAAAAACTAAGAAATTTAAAATTAAACATTGTTTAATAAGCAAGGAATATTCAGCTTTCCCAATGCGACAAAAATGCCCTTGGAGTTGGGTTTGTAAACTATGATGGGCATTTTATCAATTATGAGTATGTTACATAAATTAATCAATCCGAGAACTACTATTTTGATTTTTTTTTCTTTAAAATATTCGAATTTTTTAAAACTATTCCACTAGTGGCTATGGCTAATTAGGGTAAGGTTGTTGTGGTTGGCTTGCAACCATAGTGTACTGCGTATCTTTTAGAGGTGAATAAAGATAGCTAATAGCTGATAGAAATATATTTTTGGCGTGAAAGTACAAAAATGTCTGATATTTTTTTTTTTAAAATTGAATCAAATTAAATTAATTATTATTTAATTTGAATTCTATCAATACAAATTTATTTTAATTAATTTTTAATTTTAAGATAATTATTTAATTAATTAATTAAAATAAATATTCCAATTAAATAATTTTTAATTAATTATATTAATTGATAAAATGCATTTGTTGAAAAGTAAAAGAAAATTGTAGAAAAAATAAATAAATTAAAGAAATGTTGAAAAAAACAAAAAAAAACTAAGAAATTTCTTTGTTAGAAGTAGGAGTTGTACACGATTTGAATTGTGTCATTTTTTTTGTCAAATTCAATATTAGAAACGATCAATTTTATTTGGGTTAAGTTGAATTTTTAATCATGACTTTTTCATCAAACTCAAACAAATCGGTCTGATTATGAATGAGTTGGATTCGCTTCATAGGTAATAAAAAAAAATATTTTTTATTTAAAAAAATATTATTAAATTTAAATATTTAAACATCTAAAAAATAATAAAACAATATCGTAATATATTATTCAATATTTAAAATACATCCATGCACACAACAAAATACTTAAATCAAAAACAAATTCTCAAATATAGTCTAACAACTAAATCTTAATTATAAATTAATAATAAAAAATAAATAAAAATATATATACCACATTAATCAATTGAAATTATAGATTCAAAATGTTAAATCATTTACTGAACTGCACATAATTAGATTCCAATGGATCGATTTGGGTTATACTCAAATTTGAATGATTTAGATCAAAATGAAAATTAAATTAATTTTAAAAGATTAAATTTATGAGTTTATTCATATACATAAACAGCTATAGTTAGAAGTGCAACACTTTAAAAACCAAAAAAAAGAAGCAAGACACGTTAGAAATAAAACAACACCAACCTAACAAAAAAAATAAGGGAAAGTGCTTTGTTTTTATGGCGCAAAGAATAAGGTTAGAAACGAGAAAGAGAAAAGAATAGGCAACTCTTGTTACTTTCTTGGCAAAGTTAGAGAGAACAAAAAAAAAAGCATGGATCTCAACTCATTTAGTCTTTCTTCTCTATTTAGGTTGTGGATTCAAATTGACATATAAGATCAATTAACATTGTTTGGTGAATAGTATTTTTGTAAAATTTAATATTTTTCTTTTATTAAACTATTGATGATAAAAAATGAAAAATATATTGTTTGAACAAATCTAATTGGGTAAGCAATGTTATGAAGAGATAAGATGAATCAAATGTCTATGTAGATTATTTATATTTACACTAACAAAATATGATTATTAGACATTTAAAGTAACAATTTTGGTAATATTTCATTTTGTCTATGCACATTTTTGTGGCAAAATATTAATTTTAGTTGTCTTTTGTTACAAGAGGGCCATAACTAATCTTGATCAATTTAGACATTTGGTTTGACGACTCATCTAAATTTGATTCACTAGACTAGAGTTGTCCTACAATGTTCATTCATTGTCCCAATTCATCCAACAAAGTTTGTGAGATTTTTATATGTTACACTGCAGAAGGTTTTGTTCTTAGTGCTTTCATTTTGGATCAATCTTGATATTCACAATTTGTATTCTAGAAGTCTCATCAAGCATACACCTTGCTCTCAACATGCTTACAATTAACTCACCCATTCTAACTTGATAAAAGAAAGGAGACATGAGAATATAACAAGTAATATGAGAGAATGATATGTATGAAATCCATTTAGCATTAGTGTTCACATATTTGTTGAAGAGAGTTAAAGTGTATTTGTAAATAATGAAATATTTATTGATATCTTACTCAAATAAGTGTAGAATGTTCTTTTGACTCTGATACATTTTTATTGATAAATGATATGGTGGTTGAATTTATTATTCAAATATTATTTCATAACATATTTTTTTTTAATGATATTATGAAAAGATTATTTGGGAAGATAATATATGTGTTTATCATGAGAATGTTCTTTCGTAGGATATTTGCATGATTAATATTGATTTTGAACATTAATGATATCAAAGAATACTACTGATGATTAGATTTAAACTTATCTACAATTAATTTTGTTCGAATCCACTTGTTAATAATTAAATAATAAGATAAGAATCTATTGAATATAATTAAGCGATTTGTTATCTTAAAAACTATCGATTTATAATCTTGTCTCAACAATAATAATTGATTAAGATGATTAATTAAGAGACACGTAAAAAATGTTTTACTATCAAAATAGAAGTTTTACAATAAAATTAACAAAATTTATAATTGAAAATTTCTTTAGACACTTGTTAATTATTAGCATTTGCATAAATTTTTTTTATACCAAATATAGATGATTGAAATGTAGAACTAATCTTAGTTTGTTGCACCTTCATAGATAGCATGTTTAGAATCACATCCAAAAAAACATCACAATTCATTGATAATAAAAACTTGAAAGTATATCTTAACAAAACCACGATGGCCACATATTGAAACAAGAGTACAAGAGGATGTGTTGTATGGTCACAATCATTTAGACACATATATACACTTAAAAAATTAGAAATAAAAAATTAAATATTATTTAATTTTACATTATATATTTTAATTGAAACAAATGTGGCCAAACACCAATCCAAACACAAACTTCACCTTCTTACCTTCACTCGGTACTATTATTTTGGTTATTACTTTTTACCTCAACAAGCAAGCCACTTCTCTTCATTTGTTAGTATCACCTTACATTGCTTTTTTTGTCCTATTAATTAAAATAAATAAAGAAAAATACAAACATTGATGGATGAACATGAGTGAACCCCACATTGTATAGACCAAGTAATCCCTAGTGTGCCTAGATAGGACTAATGCATTCTTACCCCAATGTATCAATTTTTTATAAGCCAAAGTATTAATATCTTGAATAAGATAGGATCAATGAGCAACACTTTTTCTTCAAAAAGTTTATATCAATATTCAACCATTTTTTAAGGCAATGGTGTGACTATAGTCCATGTAATGTAACTACTCTAAACCGTAGCCCCACCATATGTACAATCAAATATTCGAGGGAAACTTTGATGAGAAAAAGAAAACTAAATTGATTTTATTATTTATTATCATACAAAACAGTTTATAATATTGTTAGTGTAAAATTGGCTACACTATTATCATTAAACTCAACCTTAAAAATGTTAGTACTATATTTTGTTTTGTCAAAAATAAAATAATATTAATATAATTTATTAATAATAAAAATTAACATAATTTATTCCAAATTTAATAATTTATATACATACAAAATAATTTTTATTATAAAAAAATGAGGTGCAGTTTAGCATGGTGGGCCATTACCTGCTGTTAGACTGCAGAATGTGACATGTCTAACATATTGATATTGTTTATTGAAATGATATTTGATATTTGTTTTTCCCAAATTCTGAAAAAGTTTATATTTTCAAGCCAAAAGCAAACAAAGGAGGAGACAATCCAACCACGTGATCTGTCAAAAAAAACTTACCTGCCAGCAACCAATTTTTTTTTCTCTCTTTTGCACATACATATCCCATTCCCATTATTCTCTTTCATAATCAATCTCCATTCTCTTTAAAAAAAAATTATGTTAATTTCTGTTTTAATAGCACATTTAGAAGATTTTGTAAATAATAATTATATTTTGAAAAACATAATTTTAATTTTTTGAAAAATAAAACTTACAATTTTAATATAAATTTTTTTATCTTTAATATACTATAATAAATATCATAAGAGAACATATTAACATTTATTAATAATTAATATCAATTAAGTATTCAAGTAGTTAAATAATGTAAAATTGTGTGTTAAAATTCTAAATAATAATGTAAAGACATGTTAGTACATAATATATAAATATTATTATAAATGTTTTTCTTTTTTTAATTCAGTAAATATTTATTCTAACTAAATATTATCTCTTATCTTGTTGAACTTTAAAACCCAATTCACCAAAATATTTTATGTAGACATCAAGACGTCAAAGAATTATATTATTATTTAAAAATACTAAGGCAATATAAAAATTATAATTTTTGTACATGTGAACATTCAAAGTAATTTGAGGTGGGAAAAATTCTTCCCTAATTTAAATAGTTAATTCCTTTTTTAAAAAAAAAACAATCTCCTATAAAAAAATAATATTAAGTTAGCTAATTCATCAAAAAGAAAACCTAATAATTATAATTTGAGCTACTTTTGGAGAAAATTTGGTTACTTTAATTTTTCTTGTGAAAAAAGAATTTGGTTACACTAGTTGTGTAGCTTTTGTGTGTGCATCTACATTTGTGTCCACTTTGGCCTTTTGTTTTGTCCTTTGTTTGTTGGTTCTTTCTTTGGTTATGAGCGTGTTTCATGCTCAGTTGCTTTTTATTCTCTGCAACTGCCAAACAAACAAGATAATAATAATAATAATGTTAGTAATGAAAATCACCAAGAACTAAACAACCCACATGAAATTTGTCACAATCTTTTTGAAATCATTCACAGATCTCAAGGATCTCACAATAAAGTTTTGTTTTTTTTTGGTTCTTTACTCAGTTTGATTCAAATTCTTCATAGTGACAACAAAAAGAAGCAATTTTGGCATCTGGGTTCTGTTTGTTTGATGCTCTCATTGAATTTTGTATTAAAGTGAAGTTGATTTTTTGTTGAAGAGTGTTTTTTTTTTTTTTTTGCTTTATGAGAATCTGATTCCAAAAAAGTGGTCTTTTTTGTTTGTTTGTTTTGGATAAGGTGATAAGGACTCAACTTTGTTTGTGATAATGGGTTGTGGTTGTAATGTTGTTATTAATTATAGTGAGTTTATGTAAGAGACACATTATAGATAACTGATATTAGAGAATGGAACTTTATAGTTTGATTTTCTGGTTACTTGGTTTGGTACTTCATTTGCTGGTGAAGATTTCTTCTGCTGCTCTTTCTCCTTCTGGCATAAACTATGAAGGTTAATTTTTTTTTCTTGCTATTTTTTGTTTTAGTTTCATTCATTGGGATCTTTTTGGTTAAAGTTGTGAAGAGAAAGTTTTATCAATTGATAATTTAAGGTACATAAGTTGAGCTTATTAGCCAATTTAATTATGCTGAAAAAATTGGAAACTTTAATGGTTGATGCTACTTATTAGTACTTATTTTTCTTTAATTATCTATTATATAATAGCTGCAAAGGTCTTAATTGATTCCTTTTTCTTAGAGTATTTTTTTATTATGTGCTAGTAAAATAAGAGATTTTTTCAGATGGAAGTTCTTACCCTTTACTGTTAATTTATTCAATGAACAGTTGTAGCTTTGATGGCTATAAAGAATGAGTTGAACGATCCTCACAATGTTTTGGAGAGTTGGGATATTAATTCTGTTGATCCATGTAGCTGGAGGATGATTACTTGCAATCCAGATGGCTCAGTTTCTGCACTGTAAGTTGTTCAAATTTAAGTGTTTTTCAAAACTAGCAAACAAGTTTCATGAGGTCTTAATTAGTTTATAAAATAAACCAAATTACTTTTTTGCTTGTTTGATTTTCACTTAATGGATTTGTTTTCTTTTTCTTGCAGGGGATTGCCTAGTCAGAACGTGTCTGGTTCACTATCTCCTAGAATTGGAAATCTTAGTAACTTACAATCTGTGTAAGTTTATGTTAATTTTTACTAAGATGCTTCTTATCTTGATTTTGCTTAGATGATGGTTGAGTTTGGCATAAGTGCCTTGATTCTTACTGGATAATTCCATCCTTTTTCAAGCTTATACACTTTCTTTGCTATTCCTAAAGAGTTATAAGAATTGGATAAACAACTTAATTAATCGCTTATAACATAGGTGCTTATGTGTAAGCTATTTCTATATCATAAGATAAAATAAAGTCAAACTGTTTTTATATAAACTACGAGCTTATGGGAATTAACTGAAAATAGTTATGGACATGTCATGAGTGGTCTCTATAAGTTCTCCCGAACAGTTTCACAAGTGCTTATGCCAGTAGATAAACTCAAATTAGCCATTCCAAACAGGCCCTAAGTGAAAGAAATTACATTGATGCCTAGATTATAATTATATATGCAGGTTACTTCAGAATAATGCTATTTCGGGTCGTATTCCGGCTGCAATAGGAAACTTAGAAAAGCTTCAAACACTTGATCTGTCCAATAATGAATTTAGTGGCAATATTCCTAGTTCTTTGGGACGCCTCAAGAACCTGAATTATTTGTAAGTTACAAAAGCATATACATAATACATCATCATACAAATTTTAATCATTGCTGAGATTGTGAGTTTGATACTTACTTCAGTAGTAACTTGTGACATTGTGTTTCTCATTTGATTTAAATTTTCTTATGTGCGTGCTAGGTGGTTAAATAATAACAGCCTTACAGGAGCATGCCCTCAGTCTCTTAGCAACATTGAAAGCCTAACCCTTGTGTAGGTCTTTCTTACCTTATTGCTCCATTATTTTCCTTTCATATTTTCGCCGTTGCATTTCATTGATATCTCTCTTTAAAAATGGTATATTAACTACTATGGATTTAAAATAAATGTAGGGATCTCTCCTACAACAATTTGAGTGGTTCCTTGCCAAGAATATCGGCAAGAACATTAAAGTAAGTTTGTTTTGTGTTTCCTCTTTTTGTTAGTTCTATATTCAAGTTCACAATAAAATGGCGAAGTTAATCTCTGGCACAATTTTTTACTTCAGGATTGTAGGTAATCCATTAATTTGTGGTCCAAAAGAAAACAATTGTTCTACCGTTTTGCCCGAGCCACTTTCCTTCCCACCAGACGCTTTAAAAGGTGTTAATGACATTTATCTTTGCACACTACTTTCAAATTTTTATTTCTAACAACTTCATGACATGATTAGTGTAATTTTTTATTTTCAGCTCAACCAAACACTGGTAAAAAAGGCCATCACGTTGCACTTGCTTTTGGTGCAAGTTTCGGTGCTGCTTTTGTCGTTGTGATTATAGTTGGATTTCTTTTTTGGTGGCGGTATAGACACAATCAACAGATATTCTTTGATATTAATGGTTAGTCCTTGCTTGCCGTTTATACTTTTTTTCTTAAGTCTCTTAACACTATTAGTAAACTTTATGTCAAATTTTGTATAGAATCATTTAGGACATTTTTTCAAGGAATATACATCATCAAATGATCTATAAATCTCCTTATTCTATTCTTTTTTTTAATAAGAATTTGTTACTCGGCAGAGCATTACGACCCAGAAGTGCGCCTTGGTCATTTAAAAAGGTATTCATTCAAAGAGCTTCGGGCTGCAACCGACCATTTCAACTCAAAACACATTCTAGGAAGAGGTGGCTTTGGAATAGTTTACAAGGCATGCTTGAACGACGGGTCCGTTGTGGCTGTTAAAAGGTTAAAGGACTATAACGCAGCTGGTGGCGAGATTCAATTTCAAACAGAAGTTGAGACAATTAGTTTGGCTGTCCACCGGAATCTTTTGAGGCTTCGAGGGTTTTGCAGTACTCAGAATGAAAGACTCCTTGTTTATCCATACATGTCTAATGGTAGTGTAGCCTCTAGATTAAAAGGTTAGTTCATTGAACTTTGAAATTTTCATTATAGATCGGTTTTATCATTTGTTTCCCTTTTGTATGATCACTTCAACTTCACATTGTTGTTTACTTGTGTCAACAAGTACCATTGTCTCGTAAGTGTAGCTCAGATGGTAAAATGTTGTGGGGATATTTGATATGTTGGGGCGTGAGTTTGAACTTGCAATACTCCTTTTATCCGTACTTAGTGTGTTGTGTTTTGTCGCTAGGATCTCTGAAACATAAAAGAAAAAGCACCATAATTAGATAACAATGTATGCTTTGAGGTGCAGTCTATTGGCAATATTCATGTCGACACTTTTTTTAGGCTGCTTATGATTGAGCTTTATAATTATACTCTAATTTCTCTAGATCATTTGAATCATACCTTACTTTGGCTTTGGTTTTTGATTTGTATACCAGATCATATTCATGGTCGGCCGGCCTTGGATTGGACAAGGCGGAAGAGAATAGCTTTAGGTACAGCAAGAGGGTTGGTTTATTTACATGAGCAATGTGACCCAAAAATTATCCATCGTGATGTCAAAGCAGCCAACATACTGCTAGATGAAGACTTTGAAGCAGTTGTGGGCGATTTCGGTTTAGCTAAGCTTCTCGATCACAGAGATACTCATGTGACCACTGCCGTGCGTGGTACTGTCGGTCACATTGCTCCGGAATACCTATCCACAGGCCAGTCATCGGAAAAGACTGACGTGTTCGGATTTGGAATCTTGCTGCTTGAGCTGATCACAGGTCATAAGGCTCTAGATTTCGGTCGAGCAGCTAACCAGAAAGGTGTAATGCTCGATTGGGTACGCTCCTCCCGACTTTCGCTCTTCTCAGTATCTCTAGATTCTCTTTTAGTTTAGTTGACATAAATTTTTTTTACAAGTTCCAGAAATATATCTATTTCCACAACTTAAACCGAAGGTTAAATATGTTTCTAATCCGTATCAAATTTATATTCATTTTTAGTTTCTATATTTAACAAAAGTAGCATGTTTAAAACATGTAAAACAACTTTCAGGTTAAGAAGCTACACTTGGAAGGAAGATTAAGTCAAATGGTTGATAAAGATCTAAAGGGAATCTTCGACATCGTTGAATTGGGAGAAATGGTTCAAGTAGCACTCTTGTGTACACAATTTAATCCTTCGCACCGTCCAAAAATGTCCGAAGTGTTAAAGATGTTGGAAGGAGACGGCTTGGCTGAGAGATGGGAAGCCTCACAGCGAATCGAAACACCTAGATTTCGGTTATGCGAAAATCCGCCTCAAAGATATTCAGATTTTATAGAGGAATCATCACTCATAGTAGAAGCCATGGAACTTTCTGGCCCTAGGTGACACAAGCATCTTGGTTTTTTTTTTACCATTATAGCTCTCATGTTATTTAAATGGTGAGAAAGAGGACATTGATTGTGATTAGTGTCAATAGCTAGCTATGTAATGCTTGTATTCATCATTTGTAAAAAGAAAAAAAAAAGGGAAAAGTCATGTATAAGTATCTTTGTTGTTGGAATGTTTTTGATTTTTTGTTGCAGAATTGTTTTGAATCAATGTTAGATAATTGTACCTAGTTGCACTTAACATGTTCTTTGATTCTCTCCATGTTGAGATGAAGCATGAGGCAATCATGTAGATTAATGCAAATTTTGGAGAAAAGAATCAAATTGTATAATTGTTGGATTATTAAACTTCATAAAACTAATCAAAATTTGGTTATGGTCTGAGTCATGAGATGGAAGTGGTTCAGCAACTTTATCCTCTAATGCACTTCAACAATATATCTATCAAACTTCTTTCTAAAATACCTCAATAAAAATATCATCCATGGTATACAAATCCATTAAACAACAAGTGTCCATCATATTATATGAGAAAAATGTTAGCACGAAATAAAAGTTTTGTCACAATGTCCTTAAGTCCTAGTTCAATTGATAAATATATCAGGGATCAACTGGTAAATTTTGATATTGGTAAATTTGACGACTTGTTTGGGGTTCAAACTTGAGACTTCGCAATCCGGTGAGTTAGTTATGATGAAATTTATCATTTTCTTTAAGATCAAAATAAAAAAAGTTGTCACCAAAAAAAATTTGTTGAATTTTAGTCTTTATTTTTTTCTTTTTAGGGACTAAATGTAGATATTAAAAGTATTTTCTTTTTTGAATAGTTGACAAAAATAAGACTGAACACTAAAGTTAATTAAATTTGTGTAAATACTAAACTTAAAAAAAAAATCTTAATTGTATAACTAGTAATCATATTTAACAGCCATGATCTTGGTCTTTTAAGTTTTTACCTAGTGCTTCATAAACGTTCTAAGAAAGAATATCAAAATCTATAAAGCAATTAATAAACAACAATGGATTAGAGAAAACAAAAATTAAATTTTTGTTGGTGTTGGTAGACGAAATGATAAATACAACTAATAAATTTGGACACATGAAATGGAGATCTCATATTCGAACCCGAGTCATCATAAAAAATGTTCATTCTAACAATATCGAGATTGTCAGTTGATTAGGCTTTACAGACAAAATAAAAAGCTCGAAATTAAATTGTCATAGATTCACGATTAAATTGAGTCTCACGAACCATATGATTATTGAGACAAAATTTTTCAAATGATTTTAATGATAACAAAATTACTTAAGAGATTATGATTGTGGTTAATGACTAACATGTGCTCTTGAGTGTATTAATATAAGAAAATAGGTTGTTAATCATTAAGGCAAAAGGAAAAAAAATATGATTCAAATCTGAGGATGGAAAATGTTGAGGATGGAAATTGCTGCAATTGAAAAACCGTGAGGAAGAAAATTGTTGAAATTGAAAACCGTGAGGATGGCCTGCAAATTGAAAAATCTCCAGATCTGCAAAATTTGTGCCCTCACCAGAACTAATGTTTTTATTCAAATGCACAACAATGTCAAACAATGAATAAATAAAGTATTTGAAATCAAAAATCAGAAGATCAAAGGAAAAAGATGAATATAAGAGGATGGCAGACTAGGCTGAGGATGGTTCAACAAAGTTGAAAGCAACCCTTCAAGCATGTGCAAAGGTTAAAATCAGACCATTTATTGTTCTTGCACGAATGTATACATGAAGAAGTCAAGTTAAAGAAAGGCAACAAGAAACAAGCCAAAAATAGAAGATCACATGTGAAAGTCATATGTAAAAGGGTGGTTTTCTCTCTCTTGTCAACATCACCTCAAAAGCTAAAATCAAAAGGTTGCAGCTCATATGGTCAAAGAAACAGCTTTGCACTTCTGATAAAAGAAAATAGACAAGGACTTGTCAAGATCAAGTTACAAGAAAGTTGAACATGCAGAGGATGACAGCTGCTTGGGCTAGAAAAGACTCAATGGCAGTTCTGTAATTATGATGAAAAACTTAGAATGTTTGAAATAAGTTCCAACGGTCATTAAAGAGCTTGGAACTCTATAAAATGCAAACAAGCTCTCCATCAGATGACACACAACACAATTGCATAAAAAGATCAAGCATCTTAAAGCTATCAAAAGCAAACACTCATCCTCACTTCTTATGTTCTTTGACCCTACACTATATCTTTGTAAATCATTTGAGAAAGTATTTAGTATCAATCACTCTCATATTACTTTGTAATTTCCTTGTGAGTTATACTTGGAAATATTTGAAAATTGATTGTAAGTTTGGTGAAGCTAAAGAATACACAGTTTGTAATCATCCTCGGCGTGAGGTTGATCAGTTTGAAAGTTAGTGAAATCTCACAAGGGTGTGAGGACTGGACGTAGCCATCTTTTGGTGAACCAATATAAAATTGTGTGTGTCTCTCTCATATTCTACTCTTACTCTTTTGCTCAACTCAGATATGACGATTTGAAAAATCCCATCCTCGAGTTAGCCATCCTCAGTGAGAGGATAGTTTTTAAAACACTTAAAAATTATTTTTAACAGCAAAATCCCTATTCAACCTCCCCCCTTCTAGTGATATTTAGCTACATCAATGATAGTTGTCTTCCACCACACCCTATTTTGGATTCAGTAACTCTTAGTATTTGGGTTGGACCCTACATACCCCACAAAATCGATTTGTAGGATAATTAATGGTTATCCGCCATTTATAAACACTTTACCATAATATATCTCATCTAATGTGATACTCTTAACACACATCCATCATGTCTAGGAATGAACATCTAGGCATAGCCCGATAGCGGTGACCTGATAGTCGGTGGTCCAATGGATCTTGGATAGATTCTGATACCATTTTATAATTTTAGTTGGACCGTACACAACTTCCACAAAACTAGCTTGTTGTAGAGTGAAGACTATTCAGCACTTATAAACACTTTTTCATGTCGTATATATCATCTAATGTGAGACCCTTAACACTAACAACATGTATAGAGATATGTCTTAATCATCGTCAACTAGAGTTAGTTATTCTTTTTAGTTGATTATAACTCAATTTGGCTAATTCAATTATGATAAGTTTGTTATAGTTAGTTAAATTAACCTGCTCGAGAATGTTATATATAGTTGTACTTGCATTTGTTGCTAGAGATGAGAAAATTGAGGTCTATGGAATCACAAGTGAAGATTCATAGAAAATCAAAAAAATTGAGAGATTAAGGGAGAGAGAAGATTGAGAGATTCGAAGTGGAAAACTTGTATTGTCGTCTTCTAAATAGTGATTGATACAACAGTAAAAACACACTTCAATTGTTAATGCCTCAATCTTATAAACTTGATACTCATAGTGAATTGTTTTGCTCCCTTTTTCCATGATGTAGATCTCAAGAAAGCGAGACTAAACGCGTATATATTGGTGTTATTTTTTTCTTTATCTTTCTTTAATTTCATTTACATTGTTTCTTTTTGTTCAAGTATCAAAATCTACATTATAACATTTATGTTTTGTATAGTTTCATTGCTATTGTTTTTGCTATGAACTTTGTTGATTAATTTCATATCTTAGAATTTGAGTCTCTTTTGATAGCACATGCTCTAAGTCTTGGGATCATATTCAAAGATTAAAATAGTTTTTCTTTGATAAACAAAGGCTTAAATAGTTAAAGAGTCATACTAGTCAAGATCTCTCTATTTGTCTCTTCATTTGTCTTCTCCTTCTATTTATATGATATATTAAAAGAGATTCTCAACTCAATTGAATGATACCTCACATGTCACATCATAACATTTGTGTCACATTGCTTATATTCTCAAGTGACACCGTTCATATGTTTCTACAAATTTTTAATAAGTAAATGATATTAAATTAATGGTATTTATAATATGTTAAAACAAGCTCCATACTCGATTAAATGACACCTCAAATGTCACATCATAATATGTGTGTCTTATTTTCTTATGTGGTACCATGTAATTCTACAATTTTTTACAATTTTTTTCATAAGTAAATTATACTAAATTAGTGGTAATATCTGTTTTATCATATTTTAGACCCAAAATCTTCTTAAAACTATTCGATGTCCGTCACAACCAAGTTATACTTTAATTCAAATATGTATTCATTGTAATTCATTACCTATAATTACAAATAAAACATCACTTAAATTCACACATACAAAAAATTAATAAACTTTCAACAAAACGTTAATAAAATGTTATATAGTCTCTAAAAAAAATGAACTATAAAAGTCATTATAAATTTATGGAACATCATTGTATGAAGATATTAACTAAAACATTATGATTGATTTGTCTTTACTACACAAAATGATAAAGTACTAGTCATTTTTAAGAGTGGTTGTGTAAGATTTAGTTAAAAAACCATACACTTATCATTCAAAAGCAATATATTATAACACATTTTCATTTTCACAATTTAAATTAATTGTATAATTGATTTTGTTTTTTGATATGTTATATGGTGGTGTGATAACATATATTGAAAATAAAAATATACAAATTAATTAATTGT
>JBBPBT010000152.1:10169433-10181272 GCA_037974875.1 Cicer bijugum | reverse complement strand
GAGTACTTATACATCCCAATTTTAAACGTTGATGATGCTAACATTATTAGATAAATTTATTTAAATTAAAATAAAATTAACATATTAGTTTAAATACAATCAACGTCATATAAAGATAAAATAATAAAAAAATCACTACTAAAAAATAAATATATATAAAAGTCACTTGTTTAAATACAATAAATAAAAAGATAGAGAAAAAATGCTATAGATGTTCAATTTCAGATAAAAAAAAATGATTTCAAATTTTCTTCAACAAATATTATGTAAGGGAAGAAAATAGAGGGTTTGTGTTGTTGCTATTAGAAAGTTAAATTATCCAACACTTTTGCACCTATAAATTCATAAAAAATATATTTTTTACCTATAAATTCATAAAACATATATTTAATTACTTATAAAAAATTATATTTTTTAATTTGTGAAAACTGTAGTTGTTTGAAACCGACCAAACGTATTTAGAGTTAGCAAAGACTTAAAAAAAAGAATGTATTTAATTAATTATTAAATATACTAAGTATTTCTTAAATAAAATAATTAAGAATGTTGTTGATCCCATAAGCTGTTGATCCAACCTTGTGTCGCACACCACACCAGGTTGTTATATAAGTTTTTATATTTTTATTACAATTATTTTGTTATTATAATTTTCCCTTCAAGCAAAGAGCATATACGTCTGAAATTCTGTTACCATCGTTATTCTGAGTTTCGGAAACCCTAATTTGTTCGTTGATTCAATACTCATATCTCTCAAAAGAGTGAAAATACTTGCAGCGAAGCGACCAATTCATCGATCATCGGCTTATTCAAACACGCAATCGTCGATAAAGGTCAGTAGCATCAATCTTTTTTAAATTTTATTTGATTTCAGTTCTTTCGATTCATGTCGTCTAGCGTTCTCTAATCTTCTTATCTCTTCGATTTGCTCTTCTTGCCTTGGCGAATTTTAATTTTCTTCTCTCTCTCTCTCTCTCTCTTCATGATGATCCGTTTAAATTTGATTTGATATGAAAAAATTAAGGCTTAAGAATGTATAATCATATTTTATCATCGTGATAATTAATTAATTAATTAATACATGTTTTTCGACATACACACGCACTATTACTTTTGCGTGCGTTTTCGATTTTTGTTAGCTGTTTATTTATCGTGTTTGCCTCTTTAAAATTAACCCTAGGAAATTATTATTAAAATAAATTAATTTCATTAATGCTAATTGTTTGACAATCTATGATTATTTTTAATCATTGACCAATATCCTTGAAAGATTTTTTGAAGCGATGTTAATAATTGTGAGTTTTGTGCGTGCCTATAACATGTATTTTTTATCAATGTCACAGGCTAGGGTTTGAATTGAATTAGTAATCATGAGATTAAAAAAGGGAAGTAAAGTGGAGATCCTTGACAATACCCAGGGGTTTGGAGCAGAATGGCATTGTGCCCATATTGTTTGTGGTAATGGGCATTCTTACAAGGTTCAGTACGACGATATAGGAAAGGCAAAAAGTAATAAAGTTTCAAGGAAAGTCATCAGACCATGCCCTCCTGCTATTACAAATATTGGGAGTTGGAAAGTTAACGATATTGTGGAGGTTTACAATGCTGGCTCTTGGAAAGAAGCTACTGTACTGAAGTACTTTAGTGGAGACTTCTACTTGGTAAGGTTGTGGGGCTCTAACATGGAACTGAAGGTCCACAAAGTTGACACAAGGATATGCCAATCATGGAAAAATGGTCAATGGATCATAAGTCCAATGGTAATTCTTATTACTTACCATATTTTTTATTCCAAATATTTAATCCAATCTAGCAAGCATTCTCAAAATTTTGGCAGTTTCTTAACAGTAGATTATATCTTATTTCATTTACACTGTTATATGCATTAAGATAGCATGATATTGCTTGGGAATTGTGATGATTTTTATTTTCCATTATTTCTCTCAATTTTGTCATGCCTTTTTCTTATTACATTTGCTTGTGCTTGACCCAGGGACCAGCCAAGTCTGGAGTTCTCAAGTTTAGTCGAAATTTGATTTCAACCAACTATAAGAGGATGCCTGAAGTTCAGCAAGCTAAAAATGTTTGTTCACCTGGATTGGATGCCAGTTGTCTCCATCTACCCTCACCTCCTACATTGAAAAGATCGTCCTCCCATGGCTCATCTCATATCGAGGATTATCCCAGAAAAAAGAGGGCTGTGTTGATAAGTGAGACTGAAAGATTAAAAGCAGTATCCACTGCTCCATCGCTGGAAAAGGTAGATGCTATTGCTTACCCACAGAATAATGTGGGTGAAAAATACATGCATTATTCCTTCATTAATAGTACCAATCAATTTTATGAAAAGAGGAAGGAGAATCCTTGTAATATTACCACACACTTTCCCGAATCCATTAGAGAACCAGATTATTCTTGTAGTAATCTGAGCTCAGTCGGCAGCTGTAGTGTATTAAGTGGTAGGGGAAATGAATTTTTTGGTGATACGTTAGCAGGTCCTTGCCAACGTGATGAAGATACCCTTCGCAGTGATGCAGATTCTTTAGATATTGAAGATGCAAATGGATTTTTTCGTGACCGGTTAGCAGGTGTTTGTGAAAGTGATGAAGAAACATGTTGCAGTGATGCAGAATCTCAAGATGTTGAAGATGTGGATGAAAGATGCACCATCTTTCCAAAAGAGGTTGTTACAAAAAGAATCCATAGGTTAAAGTTGAATGCTTATCACTGTACCTTAAAAGCAATGTATGCTTCTGGTCCTTTAAGTTGGGAAAAGGAAGAATTATTGACTAACCTTCGTATTTCACTCAATATTTCAAATGATGAACATTTGACAGGGATAAAGAACTTAGTTTCAGGTGGTCAGAATTTTTAAATGTGTACATAGGGGAGATTACTATACTGTTTTTAAATGTACAGCATTATTAGGTTCTGAACAAGATAACATTTTTCAGATTCATCCTTTTATGCTGTTCTAGAAATTATGATGCCACGTTCAATAAGAACATATCAATTATCAAGTAACAATGCTCTTTATTTTATTTCTCCTCTTTTTGATTTTGGTTGTCTTATTTGTTGTCCTTTTTTTCTTCCCAATATTAGAAGTTGTGAGCTACTATGCCCGCAACGAGCTATGAGAGATTCATCTAGTTTACTCAATTACTTTCCGATGCTATGTATATAATTTAATTGACAAGCAGTGATTAAGGTCATGTATATAGTTTTTGCAGTAAGACACAATCTAAAATATTGCCTAATTGCAATAAATTTCATTTGCCATTTATTTTATTGTATGAATTTTTTTCCACCATTTGATTATTATTGATGAATCATAATGATTTTCCAGGGCCAGTGTAGGAGGCTTGCATGCCTTGCTTCCAATGGCTAAATATGATACTAGGTTTGCCTCTTTTTCTCTCTGCAAATTAATTGGGGACATCTACCATTAATTATCTCAGAGATAAGATATTTCTGACCTCTGTTTGTTATTATTGTTTATGTGCTTTCCAATAATACTGGATATCTCAGGTGTGCTTAGAACTCACACTTGCCATGTCATGGCCAGAACATGAACTTGCTTAAAAGCTGCAGGCACAACCATCATATCTATGGATGATCTACTTATGCTTTTATTCAGATAATGGTAGTCTATTTTATTTATTTGCATACTGTGTGAATTATCTTCATGTGACTTGAACGATTTATCCCATCAGTTGAAAAGCAAGATGCCAGGATGTTACAAACTGTATTGATACTTTGCTAACCGGTAAAAAACCTCACTTTGCTCTTATTCTCCATGATCGATCCACTAAGTTCATTCAGGGTTTTATGGTTGTTTTTATTGTATCCTCCACTCTTTTGGGTTTGTCACAGAGCAACCCCAACTTCCACTCTCACTCTCCTCTGGTATTCATTTATCACACATTTACAGTGTGTGATCTCTTGTTTAAAATACTCACAGGCATTATTGTGCGTTTTTATTTATTTATTTTATAAACACTCTTGAATTGACTGCTTTGAGATAGAGCATAGTTTTAATCACTGATCTCATCCAGGGTAGATTTATTTTTATTGTTTTTGTCTCTAATTGATTTTGTTGTTTATTAGGGTATTTTGGTTTATGGGTCTGTCTACTGATTTCAAATTAAGTGGGTTGATACATAGTGCTAACCTTGCAACTCACCTTAGTAAATACATAATTTTTAAATGTCAATTTTTTGTAATGTTAGCATGTAACCTTGATATTGATGAACATCCTCATCTTGGCTATTTGAAAGCTTAATTAGCTAAACATTATGGTTCTATGAATTTGTTTGAAAGATATTCTAAAGTTCGTTTAGGTTATTCTGGTTGTGTATTTAGTTTTGGCTGTTGACTGTGTGTCTCTTATTGTTGTACTGGTATTGCTGCCGAGCTAATCAAGTTTTGACTTTGATATCAAAAGGCTCATGGAAAGGATGTATTTGAAAAGATGATACCAACAAATGAGTATTGATGCACGATCGATTGTGTGCGACTTACTGGGACTGCTGTTGAGCTAGCCAATCTTGACTCAACAAAGTATCCAAGAAGATGATTTGAACAAGAAACTTTAGGCACATTGTTTTTGTTACCATATTAAAGTAAAGTACGATATGTCTTCTTTATTTGAAATTGAATTTTAATTCTATCTGTCTATGTTAATGTTCAGAATGTGGTATTAGCTCTTTACTTAACTTCTATTCCATTTGTTTAAACTTTATGGTTGCAGCTAATGCTGTGTCTTGTAGTTCATTATCATCTTAGCTAAATATTAGTTTTTTTTGCAGCTGTGTTTGATTCACAATTTATGTAGCCGTTATAAGCTCAATAACAATGTTATTTATTTTTGCGCTCACTAGAATTTGCCAATCAACTAAGATATCTAAAACCCCAAATTTATTTCAAAATAAAAACTAGGATATCTAAACTCCACATTGTCCCTTATTACTAATGTGATGAAGATTTACAGGTAGTTTGTTCATTCTAGGTTGGCTGTGAAGTGTGCCGCCAGTTACGGGTTTTGTTAATTAGTTATTTTTTCTCACAATTTTTTGCCTTTTAAAATTATTTTTTGATAAAATTTGTAACTATTTTATGTCTGTTTTGTTTCAGAGTTTTCTTTATTAGTTAGCTAAGAAGTTTTGGTGTCGAATTTTCCTTCTAAATTTATCTTTCATTTTAATTATTTTTTTTATTTTTTCTTTTCTTTATCTAATTAAATAATTGAAATACTGATTTATATAATAGCATAATACTTATTATCTTTTAAACTTTATTTCATATTTTAAATTGTCTTTATTTTTTTTAATCATTATATAATTTGCAAGTTAGTAAATTATAGATATTATTGTGTCAAAGATGCTGGGTAGAGCTGGCGAAAGCTACTATTATTTGTTAATTTGTAGGAATAAATTAGAAAATGGTAATATTAAAGTAGTAAATTTTAGGTTTAATTGTATTTTTATTCTTTTATTTAAGTTGTATTATGAAAATAACTTTTTTATTTTATTTATTATCAATTTTAGTCCTTAAACATAAAACTTGATGTTATATGATATATAAAAAAAAAATATATATAGTAGAATATATATTGATTAATTGTATTTTAATATTATTTTAAATTTGAAAAATATAATCAAGAAGTAACCAATAAGAAGGATTTTAATAGGATTGTGGTTGAACATGAAGAGAAGATGACGGTGTTGTTTGTCGGAGAAACCATCGTAGGTATCGAAGAGAAGATGACGGTGTTGTGAAGGGAAAAATATGAAGAAGATGAAGAAAGAAGTTCATAAGTGATGGTGGATGAAGATTTTTTGTTCCAACAAAAATTTTTAGGTTAAGATAACACAGTTTTATGGATACACATGAAAGACGAGTCAAATCACGTAGGTCTTTTTCAACCTTCCATGATATGTTTAGGATTATGTCGGCTGTTAATTCTGTCAACATTTTTTAGATTGTTGAAACAAGAATTTGAAAGAGGAACACGATCGATTGGATAAAATTAGAGATTAGGGCCTGTTTGATTTTAATCCCAAAAATTCTATTTTAGTTTTTAAAATCTCAAAAATTCTATTTTAGTTATTAAAAATTTAAAAATAAAAAATTTATATGGGTTAGATATTCTTTAAAAACTGTTTTGTAAAATTAATTTTAATGTTATAGTTTTTAAAATAAAATAAAACATGTAAAAAGTGTTTTGCTTTTTTTTATTTTATTTCAATTTTAAATTTTTTAAAGAAAAATACAGAAAAGTTATTTTTATTAATGGTATAATTGTAATTATGATGAATTTATATAAAAAAGAAATTGTTAATTTTTTGCAATTGTTATTTTTGTAATTATGACAGAAATTGTTATTTTTACGATTTCAACATAGCTCGTGATTCGATCAAGTTCATCCACCTCATTCTCTCTTCTTGATCTTTGTTGTGTTCTTCATTCTCTCTAGTAACTTTTTTGGTTAATTTTTATTTTCCTTTATTTCGATTACGGTTTTTTTGAATTTGAATTTTATTTTTCGAATTAAGTGGGTTTTATTTGTTGATTTCCTTTGTGAATCATAATCTATTTGTAATTAATATTAACATATATATAAGATCAATGAGTATAAATTTGGTGTTTATGATTTTTTTTCTGTTTTTTTTTTGGTTTCATTTTTCTCTTTAATTCTTGTTTGAATGATATGAATTCTTGTTACATAATCTTTAATACAAATAATTCGTGCCACGAAATAAGGCGTCCACCGCCGCTTTCTTTCACGTTTTCAATTTAATTTTAGCATTATAGTTACATAAGACTCAGTTGCCTTTGTCATATTAGTGTTGTTGTTATTGCTGAAACACATGAGAGTGTATAAACTAAACAGACTGTGAAACATAGTAACCTGAGTTTCTTGTTTATCTTATAGAATCCTAAAACAATAAATAAGTTATACAATAAAATAATCTTAAATTATTTAAAAAAAATATAGTTTACTAAACTGGTTGGAGAATTCGAAAAAATATGAAGAATTCAAGCTTCCGTTTGTAGTTCCTTACGACTTCCTCTTCTTCTACCACACATGATGCGCCCCATGTTGTGCCTGCACCCGCTACTGCATTTGCCTTTGTTGCACATGTAACCTAGCTACTTACCAAGTGAAAAATTAATCAATAAAAGATGAGATCACAAGTTTCGTTGGTTCTTATCCATTATCTTACTATAGAAAGTTGTAAGTTGTGAAGTTTTTTTATCAACTCATTGATTGAGTGATTGATTTGTGTATTCTATGTTTGCGTGTCTTGTGTGTTTCTTAATTGTTTTTTGGTTTTTTTTATTAGGTTCAACTCATTTTCATATAGTACTCTTGAAATAATAATGGGAAATATTAGTAGTGTTTATTCTGTCACATTTCTTTTTAAGAATCAATTGCAATTTTTTGTTTAATTCTTTAACCTTTTTGTTTTATAGTTGAACATTTTTTTATGATTCATGAGTTTGCTTTTTTTTTTTTTATTGTGACAACTAATATTAACAGTCTTGAATCAAAGCTTTGGCCTGACTTTATAACTAAAGCTTTTATTGATATTATGGTTGATGAAGTTACAAAAGAAAATATGCCAACTGGTGTATTTCATGTTAGAACATGGAACTCAATGACTACTAGGCTGAATTCTATAACTAATCGTTCCCTTAAAATGCATCAAGTAAAGGAAAAAATGCACTGACTACGAGCCATGTATCGCGAGTTGTATTCACTTTTGCAGAATATTGGATTTGGTAGAATGCAGACACCAACACTATTATTGTTAGCGAAGAGGACTAACGAAATTATCTTCAGGTACTATTTAATAATTATTGCTCACTTATTTGATTATGTTTTTTAATAATTATTAATGTCTTCATTCTATAAGCAATAGAAAGCAGAACGAGTATTTGAATGGAAGGTTGATATGTTATTATGGTTGGTTTCCATGTTAATATAAATAGAAATTTATGCCACTGCACCTTTGTGTTTCTTCTCCCATCACCACCAACTGCGATAACATCACTCTTGTTCCCATTGAAAAGTCTATTATCTTATGTGTTTCTTATGATCATGCCTTTAATTATGAAAGATATATCTCCTCCCTTTAATTGATTTTGTTTTTATAATTAATTTTGTTGTATTTGCTGCTACAACAAAACAAACAAATAACAAGCACAAACTTAAATGAATAGTTTGATAAGATAAACACATCATATTTATTTTCATTGCCATAAGAATCTGATTAATGAATTAGTGATCTTCATGACTAGCTGTCAAATGTCAATTCTTTTTCGAAAAATCCAATTTAAAGGAAAAGAAACTTAACTTCAATTAAATTGAATGCATAAGTGTACATAAGTAAAATATAAATGAAAATTGTGTTAATACGGTGTGGTATAGGATACCATAAGGAGAAGAAAAAAAAAGAATGACCTGCTTAGATTGACCATTTTGTCCGCCAATGTTGGTTCGTATTACATGTCTTGGTGGACGAATCAGTGATCTTCATAATTAGCTGTTGAGTGTCAATCCTTTTTTGAAAAATCCAATTTGAAGGAAAAGAAACTTAACTTTAGTTAAATTGAATGCATAAGTGTACATAAGTGAAATACAAATGAAAAATGTGTTAATATGGTGTGATATAAGATACCATAAGCAGAAGAAAAAAAACAAAAGAATGACATGCTTAGATTCACCATTTCGTCCAATGCTGATTCGTAATACGTATCTTGGTTGGTTCATATAATAATAATAATAATAATAATAATAATAATAATAATAATTATTATTATTATTATTATTATTATTATTATTATTATCATTACCATCACCATCACCATTATTGAGACTAAATATGAAAGTTAAATATATAAATTGCAACCCTGTATTTCAATTTATAGAATATGCTTCTAGACTAAAATTATGAATTTATTAGGCAGCATCTTACTGAATTTATTTGGTAACAGTTTATGTTTTGGTTTGGAATACATTTTTTTTCTCTCATCCTTAAATGTCCAATGACGAGTGGAGGATCTGGTTTTCTAAAATGACCCTCCAATCCAATTTCATCCATAAACACATCATGTTGTCATGGTTCCCTTATCCTTAAGATATAGGCATCAACTGTAGAATTCACATCATTGCAAGTTTCCACCATAATAAAGTCATTCATAAGCAGAGTTGTTAAAGGATCTGATTTATGTGTTGCTTCAAAGAACATTAAACTATATTTCTGTTTTTACCTCACAATTTAAATTTTCTCATAATTGATGACATGTTTGTACTGTTTCAGGTACATGAGAAAGTTTCTCAATTTCAAAAGAAATGATGTGACCATTGTAAGTTATTGGAAATCATATTCAACAAAAATAATGTTACTGTAATACTTCGCCATTCATCTACACAAGACCCACCAAATACCGATGAAGAAAATTAGCTTGATGATCAATACCTTAACATTAGAAGTGCAAGTCATGTATGTGTTGATGAAGATGATGATATACAAGCAATGAAGTGCGTCTCACGAAATGGAAAACAAAAAGTACAAGTAATATCCAAAAAAGAGTCAACATCACAACAAATGAGACATGCGCTTGCAGCATGGGCTCAAGCATCTTTGGCGAGAGCAGAGAAGTATAGCATGGATAAAAGTAAGGATAATAGTAGGAATAGGAGTGTGGAGGCTACCTCGCGTGTAACATCTAATTGTTCTCTGACTAAGTGTGTGGTTGCTCTTGAAGAGATAGAAGGTATTCCCAGATGACATCTATGAAAAAACCCTGGAAAAGGTTAAGGATCCTGATTAGAAGGAAATGTTTATGATAATGTCTAAAGAGAGGAAACGTGGATGGGTACTTAGACTTTAAAGATAACACGTTACTTGAATATGTGGTGATAGTGATTGGGTATATGTTTCTCTTAGTACTTTGTTTATGATCTTTATGGTTGTGTACTTATTTCTATTTGTTGAACAATTGTATGCATTTTTTTATGAGTTGTTTTGAATTGTTTTGTTATGTTTTGAAATTGTATGACAGGTTGTAACCAGATTTGATGTTGATACAAGTGATGATTCTACTTCTGATGAAAGCAATGATGTTTTGTAGAATTTCTTATTAATAATGTGATCTATGACTATCATCATAAATTCTTTAATAAAGGAAAAGTTCTAATATCGTCATTATCTGGTCGTGAATTTGTTGCAGAAGTATTAAATTGATCTGAAATAAGTTGTTTTGATTTATTTCGGATGAAGAAGTACTTTCTTAATTTTTATAATTAATTAAGAGGGAATAACTATCTAAGTGACTCGAGATGTACTGATCGAAGAGAAGGTTATTACTTTTTTATTCATAATTGATCAAAATGTTCGTCATAGAGTCGCTTCAAATTGCTTTCAGCATTCCACAAAAACAATATAACGCAATTTCAAGGAAGTATTAAGTGTAGTGTGTCGATTGAAAAAAGAACTCATAAAACAAGAGTCCATAGAGTTGCCTAAAAGAATTAAGAATAATTTGAAATACTATTTTTGGTTCAAGGTATACATATCATATTATCAAAACTATTTGAGTTCGGTTCAATTATCTTTATTATTTTGTTCTGATTCTATTTATTTGTGTTATGTGTTATAGAATTGCATAGGTGCAATAGATGGCACATATATAAGTGTACGGGTTCCTGCGGAGAAACAAATTTCATGTAGATGTAGAAAGACAACAATCACGCAAAATATCATGTGTGCTTGTGATTTCAACAAGATGTTTACATATGTATATTCTGGGTGGCAAGGAAGTGCACATGATTCAAAAGTTTTTTGGATACAATTTCAAATCCAAATGCAGGATTTCCTTGGCCACCTAGAAGTAAATCGTAATATCAAAATAAAATTATAATAAGTCGATGAGTTAATGAATTTAACTAGTAGAGCTAACATATTTTTTTTATGAAGGTTCATTTTATCTCGTTGATTATGGGTATCCATGTACTAGAGGTTTGCTTCCTCCTTAAAGGGGTGAAAGATATCATGTCCATTAATATAGAGGCCAAGGTAGACAATCAAGGAGTGTCGAAGAGTTATTTAACTATAGACACTCATATCTACGGATGACAATTGAACGTTGTATTGGGATGTTGAAATGGATTTTCTATTTTGAAGTTGATGCATCCTTATAAACCCGCCAGACAAAGACTTATAGTGACAACTTGTTGTACTATTTATAACTACATATGTAAGTGGAATTTGTCAAATGAGTTATTCAACATATGAGAAGCAATGGATCCTATGGAACTTGAGAGGGTGAATCAAGGTCAGACATACAACAACAAGTTCTAACGATAACTTAACTAGATTATCTGATGGAGGTGCGATTGAAATGATAATGAGTAGGAATCGTATTAGAGATAGAATGTGGATACACCATCACAGTTAGTTGCACAAATTACTATCTTTTAGATTTTATTATATATTGTATTGGTAGATATTTCTTAAATACTTATGTTGTTTGGACTTAATTTTTATCTTCTTGGTGGATAATATCTATGCTAAATTTTATCTTCTTGGTGGATAATACCTTTTTCTTCAATTGAATTTTAAAAATAGTGATCAAATCATAGATTTTCATATTACAATTAAATTTGAAACTCTATTCACTTGAAATTAATCTTATTTTATAACAAATTAAGAAAATGAACAATAATGGACAAGTGTTTATTAAAATTTTTTAATAAAAATATATTTATTAATTATACTAAAATATTTTACTTATATTTAAATGTTATTAGTTGAATTTTTCTATTTTTTACTTT